>LR749487.1:1787285-1866219 GCA_902729485.2 Mus minutoides | reverse complement strand
GGAGATGCTAATTGGTGCACAAAAGTGGAGCTTGAATGCTTTTGGTATAGCCTTGCTGAGAGGTCTAGAAAAAGATACCTTGTTGAATGATTTGAAGGTCATGGACTGGGAATAAATTTTGGATCAAAGTATGAATGGTAGTAAAAGCCCTCAAGAATCATAATTTGGGGGGCTGGAGAGATGGCTCAGCGGTTAAGAGCACTGACTGCTCTTCTGAAGGTCCTGAGTTCAATTCCCAGCAACCACATGGTAGCTCACAACCATCTGTAATGAGATCTGGTGCCCTCTTCTGGAGTGTCTGAAGACAGCTACAGTGTACTTACATATAATAAATAAATCTTTAAAAAAAAAAAAAAAAGAATCATAATTTGGGGGCTGGTGAGATGCCTCAGTGGGTAAGAGCACTAACTGCTCTTCCAAAGGTCCTGAGTTCAAATCCCAGCAACCACATGGTGGCTCACAACCATCTGTAATGGGATCTGATACCCTCTTCTGGGGTGTCTGAAGACAGCTACAGTGTACTTACATATAACAATAAATAAAACCTTTAAAAAAAAAAGAATCATAATTTTGTGTTTGTTTTGAGGCAGAATCTCTACATATAACAGCTTACCCTTGAACTAGGAGAGATCTTTCTTCCAGGTGTGGGATTAAATTTCCATCACAGCCAGTTTTAAGAGTCACTAAATTTATTTATTCAGGCAGTGGTGGTGAATGCCTTTGATCCTAGCACTTGGAAGTCAGAGGGAGGCAGATCTCTGTGAGTTCCAGGGCAGCAAGGTATACACATTGAAACCCTGTCTCAAACAAAGGAAAAAAGAATCATTAATTTATTGGCTGCATATTTATTGCTTTTCCCACATAGAGATAGGGAAGATGACTTCTACAAGGCCCCAGCCCTCCTGGAATCTAGACTTGGCTAGGGCATAGACAAAGACAAAGACAATGACACTGTAATTGATGTGTGTACTAAGGCTGGCCAGGAGCACTTTCCAGAGCAGTTCTCAACATTTCTAATGCTGTGACCCTTTAATGTAGTTCCTTATGTTGTGGTGACCCCAAACCATAAAATTATTTTTGTTACTACTTCATAACTGTAGCTTTGCTACTGTTATGTATAGTAATGTAAATATCTGTGTTTTATGATGGTCTTAGGCAACACCTGTGAAAGGGGTGGTAACCCACAGGTTGAGAAATGATGTACTAGAGGATTCAGGACTTAGGTAGGAAAGACACTACCCTGGCACCTCACACCACAGGAATGCCCTTGGGAAAGGGTAGCCTGAACTGTGGAAGGGTCTGAAGGCACAGGTGGGAACAATAAGAGTTAGAACACAACAGACAGAGTCAGTGATCTGCTCATGGGGGCAAGGTACTTGCCTCTTGAGTTTGGTGACCTGAGTTTGATACCCAGGATCTACATGGTAAAGTTAGAGAACAGACTCTTGCAAATTGTCCTCTGACCTCCAGATTTTTGTGGTGGTGGGGGTCCACATACTGACACAGTGACAGCAGTTGCCAAGGGAATTACAATATAGAATGTGCTAGGGTCTAGCTGCAGTGCCTTTTCACTGAATACTTTGCCAGGAGCTGTTCATTTGAAAACTGGAGCTGTTCATTTGAAAACTGGGGCAGTAACTTCATTGTTATGCTGGAAAGTGAATGGGAGGTGGGAAAATATATATTAGCAGTCTAGGTAGCACTTTCTACAAACTAGCTGAATGAGGATAGCCTACAGTGGAGTAGGGGATAACAAAAAGACAGTTTAAAGATGCAAGAGACTCAAAGTAGCATATGGCAAGGAAAAAGAGAAAAAAAAACCAACCTGAAGAAACAGGCTAAAGATATAAGAGGAGGGACTGGAGAGATTGCTCAGCAGTTAAGAGCCTTTCTTCCAGAGGACCTGGATTTTATTCTCATCATCCACATGGCAGTTTACAACTCTATAATTTCAGTTCCAAGGGATTTGATGTGCTCTTCTGTCTTTTGTGAGCACCAGCCATACACATACATGCAGGCAATAAATATCCATTGTATAAAATAAAATTATGTATCCATTCTGTTGAAGGACATCTAGAGTGTTTCCAGTTTCTGGTCATTGTGAATAGAACAGCAATAAACATGGTTAAGCAAGTGTGCTTGGAGTAAGGTGAGCATGTGGGCATATGTCTAAGTGGTATAGCTGGATCTTGAGATAGATCCAGTGAGTTTCATCTTTCTGAGGGAATCAGCCACACTGATTTTCATAGTGACTATACACGTTTGCACTCCCAACAGCAATGATCTGTTACATATGTTACTGATCTTAGCCATTCTGACAGGTGTAAGATGAAGTCTCAAAGTTTTGATTTACATTTCCCTGATGGCTAAGAATGTTGAACGTTTCTTTATTCCTCAGCCTCTTGAGTTTCCTCTGCTGAGATTCTGTTTAGATCTGCACCCCATTTTCAAATTAACCTGTTTCTTGAGTTTTATATATTTTAAATATTAGTCTTCTATCAGATAGAGAGTTGGTGAATATCTTTTCCCATTATGTAGGCTGCTTCTGCAGAGAAACCCTGTCTCGAAAAACCAAAAAAAAAAAAAAAAACCAAAAACAACAACAACAACAAAAAGACACACAGAAAAGGAGTCAGGCCTGGTGGTACAGACCTTAAGCTCAGTTTCTTCAGAGGCTAAGTCAGGAAAGAACAAAAGTACAAAGCTAGCATCCAAGGCCTGCCTGTCTAAATGAGAACCCTGTCTCAAAATATCTGCCTAGCATGTGTGAGTCCCTAGGTTCAATTTTTTTATTTGTTTGTTTGTTTTTGTTTTATGAGACAGGGTTTCTCTGTGTAGCCCTGGCTGTCCTGGAACTCACTTTGTAGACCAGGCTGGCCTCAAACTCAGAAATCCGCCTGCCTCTGCCTCCCGAGTGCTGGGATTAAAGGCGTGCACCACCACGCCGGGCTTTTTTTTTTTCCCCCTTGTTCCGGTCAACCCTGCTCTCTCCGTCCAGCTTAGCTTGCTCCGGCCGTCCCCGCCCGTTCCCTTCCCGTTCGGCCCACTTGCTCCGGTCAGTCTCTCTGGTCCAAGGATTCGTTTATTATTATTATTCATAAGTACGCTGTAGCTGACTTCAGATGCACCAGAGGAGGGAGTCAGATCTCATTACGGGTGGTTGTAAGCCACCATGTGGTTGCTGGGATTTGAACTCATCACCTTCGGAAGAGCAGTCGGGTACTTTTACCCGCTGAGCCATCTCACCAGCCCTGGTTGTTGTTTTGTTGAATATCTTTGGTATCTTATTTTTTATTTTTGTTTTGTTTTGTTTTGAGA
Source organism: Mus minutoides (assembly GCA_902729485.2). Lineage (NCBI taxonomy): Eukaryota > Metazoa > Chordata > Mammalia > Rodentia > Muridae > Mus > Mus minutoides. The sequence goes on along the minus strand of LR749487.1, from coordinate 1,862,901 downwards.
CAGGTTGCTATGTAGACCAGGCTAGCCTGGAACTCACAGATAATCTGCCTGTCTCTGCTCTCCAAGTACTGGGATTGAAGGTGTATGCCACTACTGCTGGCTAGTGAGTTTCCTATATGCACGTATAAGGAGAATTCTGATGCTCTTAGGATAGTTGGTAGAAATATGAGAGAGTGAGCTAAGCATAGTAGGATGACAAGTGGAAATGAGAGAGAGAGAGGAGGGGGGATGACAAGTGGCCTTGAGGGATGCAGTGTTGCCAGTACCATTCTTGCCTCTAGAGGTAGTCCAGTCCTAGTTTGTTCTCTATTGCTATGATAAAACACCACGACCAAAAGCAAATTGGGAAGGAAAAGATTTATTACAATTACACATCACAATCAGAATCCATCACTGAGGAAAGCTAAGAATTCAAGTAGGAGGGGGCTGGAGAGATGGATCAGTGGTTAAGAGCACTGACTGCTCTTCTGAAGGTCCTGAGTTCAATTCTGAGCAACCACATGGTGTCTCACAACCATTTGTAATGGGATCTGGCGCCCTCTTCTGGTGTGTCTGAAGACAGCTATAGTGTACTCACATAAAATAAATAAAGAAATCTTTAAAAAAAAAAAAAAAGATTTCAAGTAGGACAGGAACCTGGAAGCAGGAATTGAAACAAAGCTCATGGGGAACACTGCTTGTTCTCCATGGTTTGCTCAGCCTATTTTCTTCCTTTTTTTTTTTTTAAGATTTATTTATTTTATGTATATGAGTATACTGTAGCTGTCTTCAGAAATACTAAAAGAGGGCATCAGATCTCATTACAGATGGTTGTGAGCCACCATGGTTGCTGGGAATTGAACTCAGGACCTCTGGAAGAGCAGTCAGTGCTCTTAACCACTGAGCTATCTCTCCAGCTCCCCTCCCCCTTTTTTTTTCGAGACAGGGTTTCTCTGTATAGCCCTGGCTGTCCTGGAACTCACTTTGTAGACCAGGCTGGCCTCAAACTCAGAAATCCGCCTGCCTCTGCCTCCCGAGTGCTGGGATTAAAAGCGTGTGCCACCACTCCCAGCTTCAGCCCCTATTTTCTTATACAACTCAGGACCAACCCAGGACCAAATCAGAGATGGCACCACCTACAGTGGCCTGAGTCATCCCACATCAATCATTAATCAAGAAAAGGCCCACATAGACTTGCTTACAGGCCAATTTAGTGGAGGCATTTCTCAATTGAGGTTCCCTCTTCTTAGACAACCCTAGCCTGTGTCAAGTTGACAAAAAACAAAACTAACTGGCAGATGGAATAGGGAAAAAGAGAAAGCATTTGGTTATGGAAAGGCAGAGTGGATTTTGTATAAGAGGGTATTGCAGGGAAGAGGAGCTGTGGCCACCAGCAAGCTTTGAAAGCAGTATCCCAGTTTGAAGCAAAGTTCTGGGGAGCCAAGACCAGGCATCTTGAGCCTGTTCCCCAGCTCTAGGCACAGGCAAGGAGAGCATGACTGTCCTAACGCATCCAAGCCACATAGCATCTGAGTGAAACTCCACCTCAGTTAGACTTGGAAAGATGACTGACTTCAGCCTCAGAGGTCAAACATCCTTTGTAAATCCATTCCACCCCAAAAGCCATTTTATAGAAATGTTCAGGGGTTGGCCTCCTAGTTCCCATGCTTTCTGTAGCTGGCCTCGCTGTAGAATTTCGCCTTTATAGAGCAGTCCTATTATGGTAAATGCATTGGAGGAAAATGAACTTGTATGCAGCTGGAGGTGGGATAACAGATCAGCATTGTATTCTTCCTTCAACCAACAGTGGAGCTAATGCATAGTAGCTTTTGTCTGTAATCCCAGCACTTGAAAGGTTGAGTCAGGAGTATTGCCTTAAGTTTGAAAATGGGCCGGGCGTGGTGGCACACGCAACCAGGGCACACTCCTTTGATGCTTCTGATCATACATGACAAGCTCACGGTGTGTATCCACAGGAGTTATAAATGGCAGAGGGCAGGCGGGCATCTGAATTTACATCTCGACGTACAAACAGAATGCAGAGAGCATACTGGGAATGGGGCCAGTCTTTTGAAACCTCAAAACCCCATTGGCACACCCCCTCCAACAAGGCCATACCTGAAGGCACTCTAGTCAGCTCACAAACATGGCTCTTGGCAGGCTTTGCTCTTCTCCCCAGTTCCCTCCACCTTGCTAAACCCCCTTAGATTACATTCTTAAAGCTATCTACCAATGTCTCTTCAGTTATTTGGCCACTTCCTCCTCCTGAGGCTGACTACCAGCTATGGAAGTATTGAAGTCCAGCAACCAAAAGCCCCCCTTTGGCTCACCTAATTAACATGCCCAATCAACACATCATCCTAACATGGGGTTTCTTATTTTGCTTTTATAAACTGCCATTTTCCTATGGGCCACCTCTCTCTTCTCTCTATCCAGAGGTAGTTCTTTGTCCCACTTCAGGATAAACAGCTCTCCTCCCTCTCCCTTGTTCCTTTCCCCTTTTCCCTCATCCTCTATCTTCTGCCTTTGTCCCTTATCCCTGCCCTCTGGGGAAATAAATCTCCTTTCTGCTGAGAATTTAGACTTTGGTGTATTGAGCTCACTCCAAGATTCCCTACAATACCTCCTAATGCTTCCCAGTCTTACCAACTGGAACCAAGTAGTCAACATATGAGGCCCATAGGGGAGTTGGGGGTGTTCTTACACAAACTACCTTAGTGCTCATTTCAGAGAAGCCAGTGGTATGTGTATATATGTGTATGTGTATAGTGGTATGTGTTTATGTGTGTATATATTTATACATACACACACAAAAACAAAAAACAAACAAACAAAAAAACCAGTGGCTTTGGGCTGCATAGATCTTGTCCTGGAACTGCAGGCATGTTGGACTTACACCGTGGTCCAGCTCTAGGTTATACAAGGGTTCAGAGGCCTGTGCCTCAACCCTTAATGAACTAGGAAAGTTATTTCATGTCACCCACAAAGGCAGCCATCTACTTACACCTTCCTCACGCATACCATACTGCTTATTTAGGTCCCATTTTTCCTGCCCCCTATGTGAGTGTGTATGCATGCTATGCTCTGTGGTAAGCATATATTCTCCCACTGAGTTCCACTCAGATCATCCACTTTTTGGAGAACATGATTCTTTCAGTACTTTCAGAAGTCAGAGTTTAACTCTTATATCTCTACCTTAGTGCCAGTTGCCAGCTGCCAGGACCCTTCTCCTCTCTGGACTCTAGCATTGAAACCCTGAAGAAGAAAGCCCAGGAACTGATTGAAAACATCAATGAAAGCAGGCAGAAGGACCATGCACTTATGACCAACTTCAGGGACACCCTCAAGATGAAGGTGATGAATCCATCAGAGGGAAGGAAAGCTATAAGAAGGAAGGAAGGACCTATGGTTTGGCATCTGTTAGCTTCCAGGCATTCTGCTAGGCAGGAACTTTGCACATAGCTCTCATTTAACTCTAGAAGAGTCAATAGATTGGCCCATATTATAAGTGAGAAAATTAAGGTTCATAAGTGGATGATTTTGGATGAAAGTGTTGCTTAGTGGTAGGGCATTTGCTTAACCTAAAAACTGATACTGGTTTGATACCCATTTAAACACACATACACACTTTTTAAAGTGGCAATTCAGATGGTTATTCCACCTTTAATCTCAGCACTTGGGAAGTAGAGGCAGGCAAATCTGAGTTCAAGGCCAGCTTGGTATACATAATGAGGTTTTTTTTTTTTTTAATTTATTTTATTTATTATATGTAAGTGTCTTCAGACACTCCAGAAGAGGGCGCCAGATCTCGTTGGAATGGTTGTGAGCCATGTGGATGCTGGGATTTGAACTTATCACCTTCGGAAGAGCAGTTGGGTGCTCTTACCCGCTGAGCTATCTCACCAGCCCCTACATAATGAGTTTTAAGCTAGTGAGAGTCTCAAGGAAAAAAAAAAAATGATGGCTCAGCAGTTAAGAGCATTTACTGCTCTTCAGAGGACTGGGTTTGTCTCCTAACACCCATGTTAAGTAACTTACAACTCCCTGTAACACCAGCTCCTGTAGATCAGATGCCCTCTTCTGACCTCCGTGATCAGTAGGCATGCATGTTACACATATAGACAAGCAGGCAAAACACCCATATCTATTTAGGAAAAAAAAAAGTAATATAAGGGAGCCAGGCTCAGGAACTGAAATTTATTCAATTCAAGAGTCTTCAGCATGCTAGATAAGTGCTCTCAATACTGGGCTATATATATACCCCAGACTTGTTTTTATTTTGAAGCAGGGTCTCACTTGCCCAGTTGCCTTGAACTTGTAATGTTCCTGCCTTAGCTTTCTGACTACCTAGGATTACAAGCCTTCTCCAACGGCATGGCTATGGCTTACCTTATCTTTCCCATGTGTCTTCAGAAAGTAGCTGTGGTCTGGGATGAGTTGGCTGGTCCATGCCTCACAAAGCCATTCCAACAAGCGTATCATCAGTGCATTGCCTGAATGTGGCTCTGCCTGGTGCTGCTTGAAAGTGCACAGCCAGTAGAGTCATGGACTGCACTTGTCTTGGGTCTTCAGTCAGACCTTTTCTATTTCTTTTGTTTTCTCGAGACAGGGTTTCTCTGTATAGCCCTGGCTTTCCTGGAGCTCACTTTGTAGACCAGGCTGGCCTCAAACTCAGAAATCCGTCTGCCTCTGCCTCCCAAGTGCTGGGATTAAAGGCGTGAGCCACCACGCCCGGCTGACCTTTTCTATTTCTAATTTATACATACTGTCTTCCCTTGGTATCCAATAAGAGCATTAGTTTCAGAACCTTACAGATACCAGTTTTTACAGGTGGTACTCAGTTCTCTCATATCAAATGAGGTAATATTTGCATGGAACCAATGAATGTCTTTCTGTAAGTTTTATTTATTTTGGGGTTTTTGAGGCAGAGTCTTGGTATATAACTCTAGATGGCTTGAAACTCAATGTGTAGCCCCGAAGACTTTCTCCTGCCTCTACTACCAAGTGCTAGACTTACAGGCAGGTGTACACCTGATTTCCTACAGATTTACTTTTCATCATTCCTAGATTTAGTAAGAACCAATTGAACATATAAAATGTTATCTTGTTTTAGTAGAGAAGCTGGGCATTGTTGCATATCCCTTTAATTCCCAGGATTTAGGAAGTAGCACTAGGGTCAGGAGTTCAAAACCAGCCTCAACTACATAGCTAGTTCAAGGCCAGTCCCAACTACATGAGACTGATCATCTGAAACACAAGAACTGGGAATGGTGGTGTACACCTGTCCACATATAATCCCAACACTAAGGAGGCTGACACTGGAAGATTGATGAGTTCAAGACTAGCTTGGGCTACATGGCAGAACCGTGTTTTAAAAAGTAACATAAACAAAATTTTGCCTATGGTCAGTGTAGTTCTTGATTACTTTTTGTAAGGTCTCAGATTTGACAGAAAAGTTGGAGGAGAGGATGTACCAGGTGTACAGCCACCACAGCAAAATCATTCAGGAAAGACTACAAGAATTCACCCAGAAGATGGCAAAGATCAGCCATCTGGAAATGGAGCTCAAGCAAGTCTGCCAAACTGTGGAAACGGTGTATAAGGACCTATGTGTCCAGTCTGAGGTAAGAATTTGGGATATATCCTGTGATTAAAAACCTGGAATGTCTCTCTTCAGCTGAAAGTAAAACATGAATAGGATGTAGGAAATCAAATCTAGGGCACATGCCAGACAAGTGCTGTCATCAATACCTACTCCAACTCTAGGTAGGAAACAGGACTTTTACTAATCCCTACACTGCCAGTCCCAGCCCACAGAGTTACAGTCCCTGTAAAAGCCTTTGATCTGCCACCTTGTTGGGAGTCCCTAGTCACATGGTCTAGATTGAGAAGCCAAAGTACTGTCCATGTTGTTAGCTGTGTCATGAGGGAAAGGACAAAGTGTCCCCTGCCAGTCAGAATGTCTAGCTCAAACTCTGTGTGCTATTCCAGCATGGCACAACCCCCAGGCATGCCTATCCCTCCTATGAGAAATTACCCAAACCACCTCTCCATGGTTACCAGTAAACCTAGTCCAGTCCCAAGGAGTAAGGCACAGACTCTTTATTTTCATCTCTTATCTGCTCAGTGTTGCACATAGAAGGCACTGCTCCTGGGATAGAGGCAAGAAGAAACACTGTAAAGTCCAGTGCACCTTCTCACAGGTCTGCTCCATCACAGTGGCTCCTATGTTACTCCCCTTTATCTCACCCAGTTCCAAAAAATTTAAAACAGGGTAGGTGGAGACTGATTTCATCCAGTTAAAAAGGGCTGATGGCCATACAGAGAATTAATTTCATCTTCTTTCTATAGAGCATATCTGAATGTCTTCCAGAAAGAAATTTCCTGAGTCTCAAATCAGTGTCTCACTTTCCACCAAAGGCTGGGTCCATACATTTCTTCTTGAGCAGACTCAGGGCAAAGTATTTCTCTGTTGAAGTGGTTTCACTTGCCAACTGTGAATGCCTGAATCCCAGTAATTGCTCTTCCAAGGATCAGAGCATGAATGTCATGTGTACCTGTGTGAGATGAATGTTAGAGTTGGTTTGGAATCTTCAGCTCATAACTTACCTTTAAAGTCATCCCTCATGCTGCCTAGGTTCCCACTTGCGAAGAACAGAATTACAAAGATGGTGAATGCTGACTTCTGCTAAGAGGCTTCCATCTCAATGTGAGAAGGCACAGAGGCTGCTGCTTGAGTCATGCTGATATTAAGCCACCAGTGCTCTTTGTGCTGATTACCATAGTGTGACAAGGTTTGACCCTGCCATAGGCCTTGCCTTAACAAATTATCCCAACTCACATCTACAGTTGATTAAATGTTTTGATTTCACCCTGGTCATACTTTATTCCAGAATTGGGAAGACTGATGATCATCTATGCAAAAACATGGCTGGTCCTTTGCTCTTTTCCACCTTCAGGGACAACAGCAGAAACCAGTTTCCTTTTTACACAGTCAAATACTATCATTTATTTCCAAAAGCCTAAATCTGACTCATATCAAATTATGCTCACATTGGTAAGATCTCACCTCGCCCCTCCCTCTCACTATTTCTGGAGTGTTTCATCCAGTAGCCTAAGATAACCACTGAAGGCTATGGGGCTTTCCTTTGGTTCAAATCCTGTCATTGGGGCAGGCAGGGAAGATACCCCATATATTCTGCTTTTTCTGTCTAGAAGTTTCCCTGCCCATGAAGCTGGTGCCCCTTCTTAGCATGGATCATAGGGGATTCTATTTCTCCCCGTTTTTAATATTGGTCAAAGGTGTGTGAGTTTAGGTGCACATGGGGAGGCCAGGGGACTGCCTCAGGTCCTGGTCCTCATTTAAGACAGGGGACATTGTTGTTATTGACTACTCTGCACCCGGGCCAGTTGGTCTGAGAGCTTCTAAGGATTCGTGCCTGAGTTACAGACATGTGTTGCTGTGGGGAATAAACTCAGGTTCTCTTGCTTTTATGGCAACTGTTGGGCTCATTAAGCCATCCCCACAGCCCTCCAATTTTTCATGTCTTTTCCCAAGTTTGTCCTAAGCCATGGGTACATGCCCTTGTGCATTTGGTAGTCTACAAACAGCGTTTTCTCTGTACATAAAGTAGTGATACAAATAATGTGTGCTGTTCTCTTCCTCACACCCACCTCCACGGTACCTCTCTTGGCACCTTGCTCTTGGGACTGTGTCCCCATTCATACCCCATCCCATAATAAGAACAAGGGTCAGGAGCATCTCAGAGGATCTGCTTATTGGGATCTCTGAAGTCATGTAATCAGGAGCATCTCAGAGGATCTACTTATTGGGATCTCTGAAGTCATGTAATCACTCCTTTACACATTTATTCCCACAATTTCTAAACAACTAACTCCAAGTAAAGGACAGAGTGGTAGAGTGGAAGCCATTTGGTGACAGCTGGTGGACTCAGCTGTGCTGTCTCCCTCCCCTAGGCCACTGTGATACCCTCCTCCCTGAGCCCAGCTCTGACCTTCATAAGTGTTCACTGCCTCCAGATTCATAGCATGTCGGATCACATGGTACTCATCAGAAATCCCATTTCCTCCCAGGATGTCTCGTGCCTGGCGGGCAATGTCTAGGGCTTTCCCACAGTTGTTTCTCTTCAACATGGAGACCATTTCTGGGGTAGCCCTGGGAACAACACATATAAACACTGGGTCTCATGTCCTGACCACACCCAGAAGATAGAGCACATGTCCAACTGGCAAGTCTGTCTCTGATCCAGCCCATCAAAACCAAGGGGGACACTGAGCAGTGATGGCACACGCCTTTAACCCCAGCACTCAGGAGGAAGAGGCAGGCAGATCTCTAGGGGTACAAGGCCAGCCTGGTCTACAGAGTTAGTTTCAGGACAGCCAAGGGTACATAGAGGAATCCTTTCTTGAAAAAAAAAAAAAAAAGAAAAGAAAAGGGAAATGGGGAGAAGCTTATGTCCCTGGGGCCACCATTTGGGAAGGATCTCCGAAAGGGTCTAGGATTCAGCCATAGTATATAATCCATACTTGTCCTGATCCTTTAAACGGCCAAGTTGCAAACAAGCATGGAGTCCCAGTGTGATCTCTGTGAGCATGTCTGCCAACTTCTTCTGAACCAGCTGGTTCCTGGCCAAGGGGACTCCAAACTGGATCCTAGAACAGGCAAAGTCACATAAACACCTATAGTTCAAGAGGCTTCCTAGTTCATGCTAGCTCTGCTGTCACATCAACATTTTAACTGCTCAAGATGTCCTGGGCCATCTCACAGAGCAGAGAACTTAAACTTGGTGGGTGCTGGGGAACCCCAAAACCCTCCACACCCTTAGGTGTTATAGCAGCTCACATACCTGTCCAGGGCATACTGCCGGGCTGTGTGCAAACAGAACTCAGCAGCTCCCAACACACCCCATGTGATGCCATATCGGGCAGTGTTAAGGCAGCCAAAAGGGCCCTATAAGATTGACAAGAGGTTTCAGTCAATTGAAAGCCTGGGAAGAATCAACTGAATGAAAAGCCATCTCTCAAATGTCCCAGACAAAGGGATCTGCAGCCATTTAGCACCCCCTCCCAGGGTGTGAGCCCCCAAACTTGGGTACATCAAGCATTGTTCATTGGTTTTCCACTCTGTATGTGCAAGCAGTCCTATACAACATGGAGCCTGACCTCAGTGCTCACATCTAAGAGGCTGGCAGGAGAGGAAGCTACTCATGCATACAGAGTAGAGAGTGGTCCAAGGCCCAGATGCATTTTGGGCAGTGATAATGAGCTAAGTGGTAACTAGAAAGGTGAACTTAGCACATCTGTGAACAGGAAAGATCACTAACTTCACAACACTCCATAACCACAAGGACTGTGTTTGCTCTCCACTTGAAAGGTAAGAAAGGGCTGGAGATACTCGGGAGGCAGAGGCAGGTGGATTTCTGAGTTCAAGGCCAGCCTGGTCTACAAAGTGAGTTCCAGGACAGCCAGGGCTAGACAGAGAAACCCTGTCTCGAAAAACCAAAAAGAAAAAGAAAAAGAAAAAGAAAGGGCTGGAGAGATGGCTCAGCAGTTAAGAGCGCTAACTGCTCTTCTGAAGGTCCTGAGTTCAAATCCCAGCAACCACATGGTGGCCCACAACCACCCATAATGAGATCCGACACCCTCTTCTGGTATGTCTGAAGACAGCTACAGTGTACTTATTTATAATAAATCTTTGGGCCGGAGTGAGCAGGGACTGAGTGAGCGGGGCCTGCTGGAGCGAGCAAGGTTGACTAGATCGAGCAGAGGTCCTAAATTCAATTCCCAACAACTAGATGAAGGCTAACAATTATCTGTACAGCTACAGTGTACTCATATACGATAGATAGATAGATAGATAGATAGATAGATAGATAGATAGATAGATAGATAGATAGATGAGGTGAGAAAGATGAGACAGCAGGTGCCCCATTACTAGAGCCCAACGTGCCTACCACATACCGCCAGGCTGGATACATTAGGCAGCACATTCTCCTCAGGCACTTCTACGCCGTCCATGATGATCATACCGGTAGCTGAGGCCCGCAAGGAGAACTTTCCTTCAATCCTAGGGGCTGAGAGGCCCCGCATACCCTTCTCCAGTATGAAGCCCCGAATACAGTTATCCTCACACCGAGCCCACACTATGAATAGGTCAGCCACGGGGGAGTTGGTGATCCTGGAGGCCAGAGAGTTATGGAGGGATCTGGCTGCTGCTTCCATGTACACACCTTTTCACCCACCAGTCTACCTGGGTCTCTCACCAGGTCTTGGTCCCACTGAGAGTGTAGCTCTGGTTTGATGGATTGTGGCGAGCTCTGGTCTCCATGCCACCTGGGTCACTCCCATGGTTGGGCTCTGTAAGTCCAAAGCAGCCCAGAAGTTCACCCTTGGCTGTAAGCACAAGAGAGGGTCTCATTCATCTGCTAAATTATCTTCTCACTGAGCCAGACCTGAATAAAGGTAAATACACCCTGCATCATGGCACTCAGTGAGCTGCTGAGAAAATGGTCCAGACCATAATCACAATGTCATAATGTAAAGGATGCCAGAAAGAAAGGGGTTGGCAAGAGTATCTTGAAGGAAGATACTCACTAAGCTTTAGCTGAAGGAAGGTATGAAGTTTGAGAGTTTTTTTTTTATTACTTGCTTTTGTTTATTTTTTTAAGATTTATTAATTTATGTTATTTATATGAGTACACTGTAGCTGTCTTCAGACACACCAGAAGAGGTAATGGGATTCCATTACAGATGGTTGTGAGCTACCATGTGGTTGCTGGAAATTGAACTCAGGCACTCTAGAAGAGCAGTCAGTGCTCTCAATGACTGAGCCATCTCTCCAGCCCTTGTTTGTTTTTTGAGGCAGGGTTTCTTAGCTCTGGCTGTCCTGGAACTCACTCTGTAGACCAGGCTGACCTTTTACTCAGAGATCTGCCTGCTTTTGCGTCCCAAGTTCTGGGATTAAAGGTGTGGTGGCACCTGGCTTGTTTGTTTGTTTTAGAGGTGGTCTCACTGTGTACCCCTGGCTGTCCTATATCTCACTATGGAGACCAAGCTGGGATTAGAGGGATATGTCACCACATCCAGTTTGAAGGAGGGTATGAGGAAGAGTTATCACCAAGGTGACTGGAGAATCCCTAACATCTGAGCAATCAGAATAGTGACCAGAAGGATAAGCATGATAGTATATGCCTTTAATCCAAGTTGTCCCTCCTCAGGAGACCGCGACATGTAGACCTTTGAGTTTGATGCTACTGGTTTACAAAGTTCCCAGCCAAACAGGGCTACACAGTGAGACCATATCTACAAATAAAATCTGAGTAGCCAAAGAAGTAGAGGAAAGGTCCCAGGGGCCTGCTCATGAGACTCGTGGATCTGGTTAGCAGTTAAGACTTTAAACTTTGGACTTGGGTGAGAGGCCTAGAAAACAAATCCAAGGGGAGATGATGGTGACCAGAGGTAAAGTCAAAGGGGTGGGGGTTGGGGGGAGGGGGGACAGACAGTGCTGGCAAGAGATCAAGGAGGACAACTGAGCCCTAGGACCTGACATGGACACGGGTGATCTGTAGGAAAGAAGGCAGGCTGTGGAGGGACACCAGGCAGGACCTGTGTTCCAGACCACCCTCTGACTTTCCTCCACTTGGCAGCAGCTGCTTACCGAGTCGGGGCAGATATTTCTGTCGCTGCTCCTCGCTCCCATAGGTATAGATGGGGTGCATGACAAGGGAGGACTGAACACTCATCATTGACCTGTAGCCACTGTCCACCCTCTCAAGTTCTCGGGTCAGGAGCCCATAGGCCACCGATGACACGCCAGCACAGCCATACCCTGGTGCAAAAGAAGAGCAGGTAGGAGCCGGATGTGGTGGCACACGCCTTTAATCCCAGCACTTGGGAGGCAGAGGCAGGCGGATTTCTGAGTTCGAGGCCAGCCTCGTCTACAAAGTGAGTTCCAGGACAGCCAGGGCTACACAGAGAAACCCTGTCTCAAAAAACAAAAAAACAAAACAAAACAAAACAAAAGAAGAGCAGGTAGACCAAAGCTAAAGATCAGCCCTGGGACTGGGTAGGGCTATAATATGGCCCTTCTGGAAGTGGGCAGGGGGCTGCCCTGGTTGGGACTTTAATCCTCTCATTCCCACAGCTGCTTTCAGGAGAGATAACCATTGCCAGTTTTACAGATGAAAAGCTGTGACTGAGGAAAAGGGATGGATCTTCAAGATGTTGTGGGTGGGTATAGGCTGCATAGTATACACAGAAATGTCCTTACCTTTAATGGTGGGTCCCAACACGCCCAGTTCCCCCATCTCATACACAATGTCCCTGTGAAAAACTGCAGAGATGGGTGTCAGAATCAGGCCCTGTCTCAGTCTGATGGAGTCCCTGACCCCAGGGACTGCAGCACATGCAAATCATGTATGGTTGTAGAACCCAGAGTGCCCACCCTTCCACCAAGGCACCTTCATTTCGATTGGCCAGCAGAATTCGAGACATAAGCCGCTCCTGGCAGTAGTTACGGAAGGTGTCCCTGATGAGTTTCTCATCGGCTGTCAGCTGCTCCTCCAGTATGAGTGGGTCCTTCCAGTCAAACGCAGGACGAGAGGCTGGGTAGAGTATGGGGGTCGAGTCAGCCAGAACCCCGTATCCTCATTCACATTTCTAAGCTGTACCCATTCCCGCCCCCTACCCCCATCTCGCTCCAGGTGAATTCTGGCTTCAAAACAGTCTGACAAACGCAACCCCTCTCCAACCAAGTAGAAACAAATACCCACTACTTTAGACTTCTGACCCTGGACATGGCCCAGCCTCCCTTCCCAGAAGTCCTTGCATTCACGAACTAGCATGGGTCAGAGAAACAGCTGGACAGGGAATAGGTGGGTAGGTGATCCTTACATTTGGCCGATCGGATCTGTGTCTTTTCTGCAAACAAAGGATGAGAAAGTCACACTGAGAAAGTGTCCTGTGTCTCCCTGCCCACCCATCCAGAGCTCTGCACTGACCGGTGTGGGCGGCCGCAGAGCTCCAGGTACGTGGAACGCGCGGGAAGCACAGGCCGAACCTGCGGCTCAGCAACCGCGCGGAGACTCCTCTCAGAGACATGTAGCCGGCGAGCATTGCAGGAACCATAACCTGGAAGGGCTGGGCGTCAGCGGGGACCAGCCTTCTCCCACCCCATACCCTTCATACCTGGTGCTTGCAGGCTGTGCTCCGGGACCAGCACACTAGGCCTAATAGGGGTTGCTCATTGGTTCCTCCTTGGTTCCTCCCAGAACACCGCCTCCTCTGTGGCTCTGCCTTTTAAAAGAGCCAAGGCAGCAGCCTAGTTTTTCAAGCGGGTTCTTCCATGCCCAGGCAGGTTTCTCCTTTAAACAGCGGAACCAGGAAGGGGCGGAAACAAGTATGCAAACCCGATTGGCCAACTGTATTTCTGCCCCGCCCACTCCTGGTTAGCTAGTTGCCAAGAGCCTGAGAGGCGGGATCCCAAGTTCAATAAGAACGCCTGGAGGCCAGACCTTGAGAAATCCACAAAGGAGTGCCTGCAGAGAGAAAGGCATACTGCAAGTGGTGAGCCCAATCCCAGCTTGTTGCTTTGTGTGTACTTCGTGGAAGGATGTGATCTACTGTGGCACAGTAACTGCATTTCTGTGTATCTGTGTGGTTCTCCTACTTTCTGGGAGTTGTGCAGAATAATCTAGAATATGTTATAACTGGGCGTCTTGGATATTACAATTTCTATTGAAGTATGCACTGATTTGAAGAGAAAATTAAGACAAGAATAGAAAGGGGGGGCGTAACAGTATAAATGCTCCTGAGAAATAGTAATTGGTTATCCTAACAAAGCAGCCATCTAACAATTGTCCTTCGAAAGGAGAAAGCTCTAACCATAGCTCCAATATTTGATTCTCAAAAGTGCTTGACTGATGCCAGGCGTTAATCTCAGCACTCGGGAGGCAGAGGCCAGCCTGGTCTACAAAGTGAGTTCCAGGAAAGTCAGTGCTATACAGAGAAACCCTGTCTCAAAAAAAACCAGCCGGGCGTGGTGGCGCACACCTTTAATCCCAGCACTCGGGAGGCAGAGGCAGGCAGATTTCTGAGTTTGAGGCCAGCCTGGTCTACAAAGTGAGTTCCAGGACAGCCAGGGCTAAACAGAGAAACCCTGTCTCGAAAAGTGGAGGCTGGTGAGATGGCTCAGCAGGTAAGAGCACCCGACTGCTCTTCTGAGGGTGATGAGTTCGAATCCCAGAAACCACATGGTGGTTTACAGCCACCGGTGACGGGATCTGATGCCCTCCTCTTCCTCTGGTGCATCTGAGGTCAGCTGCAGCGTGGGACCGACCGGAGCGAGCAGGGCCAAACGGGCACAGCTGGAGTGGGGGGTAACCGGAGCGAGCAGAGCTGGCTGGAGCGAGTGGGTCAGACCAGAGCGAGCAGGGTTGACCGGAACGAGGGAAAAAAAAAAGGAAAGTGCTTGACTGTCCCGACCACACAGAGAGATTTCTCCTTATAGACTTACATTGATCGACCCTTTTATGGTTTTTAGTTTAAGACACCAATGAAGATTATTGGCTTAGCAATAATGTTATAACTATAAATGTGCAACTCCTCAGACCAATGGAGGGTTTCTCCCCCGGCCTTATGAATAATAAATTCTTCTGATCCGCTTCTCCTTCCTGTAACGCATTTTATGGGGTTGTATTTCTATCTTGTAACTGGCTATGTAGCTGAGCAGTAGTGGCACACGACTTTAATCCCAGCAGGCAGAGGCAGAGGTAGGCGGATTTCTGAGTTCGAGGCCAGCCTTGTCTACAGAGTGAGTTCCAGGACAGCCAGAGCTACACAGAGAAACTCTGTCTCAAAAAAAACAAAAAAACAAAAAAACAAAAAACCAACCCAATAAATAAATAAATAACTGTCTATGTCCCCTCTTTTAGCTGTGTGTGGGTGAAAGCTACTATCAGTCATCTTTACAAGTGTGTCTTTTTTTAAAAAAAGATTTATTTATTCTATTATTTGAGTACACCGTTGCTCCCCTCAGATACACCAGAAGAGAGCATCAGATCCCATTACAGATGGTTGTGAGCCACCATGTGGTTACTGGGAATTGAACTCAGGACCTCTAGAAGAACAGTGCTCTTAACCACTGAGCCATCTCTCTGGCCCCATACAAGTGTGTCGTGTGTGTGTGTGTGTGTGTGTGTGTGTGTGTGTGTGTGAAGTGCTAGGAAGCAAACCTAGCATTCTACTCAAGCTCAGCAAACACTGCATCACTGAACTAAACCATATTCCTCCAGTTGTTTTCATTTTAAAATTACATTTATCTATTATGTATGTGTGTGTGAGAGAGAGAAAGAGAGCAAGCGCAATGTATGCACAGCTCTTCATGTTCCATTTGGAGGAGGACAGAGGACAACTTTCAAGAGTGTGGGAAGCCTTTTGGGGGTACCGCTTGGCAGCAGTCTGACGGCGAGGACAAAGAAATGGCTTTGAGACAGGAATCTGACCTTGGGAGCAAGCTCAGGCAGAGATCTGAATTCAGGGCGTAATAAGGAAGTAAGTTTCAGCAAAAAGCTAACTTTAGGTTGTAATAGAGAAGTAAGATAAAGCAAGTATTTTAGTTTTAGGGTGGAACTAAGCTTCAGGCAAGATTTTGGGCTTGGACAAGGAAGTGGGCTCAAGTTTCTATGACAAGCCCTTATTGTACTGCTTGCCCAAAATACTTGCATGTAATTAAATTGGTTTAAAAGTGGGTTGGTAAATAAAACTTTGCCTTCAGTCTCAGAATTGACTGGGGACACGCTGCAGCATTGTCTAATTGTCTCTTTCTTTTTAATCCTTGCTCCTGCACTGGAAAACCTGTTGACTGATGAGCTGGCTTGGTCACAAGAGTCATTTCTCCTTCTACTATGTGTGTCCTATGGATCCAAATCAGGTGTTTAGTCTTGGTGACAAGTGCCTTGACCTGGTGGACAATCTCTCAGGCAGGCCCGTTTGACACAGGGCCTCTGTTACAGTCTGGGGTTCTTTAGAGATTCACCATAACCATAAATAAATTTTAATCAGAAGAGGCTTATTTAGGCATGGCTTCCAGTGTGGGATGAGGGCTGCACCTGAGAGCATTCTCAAGATGTCTCCCCCAGTCAGATCTACGAAAGGCTTATAAAATCAAACTCCACAATATTATAGATATCCAGAAGGGCATAGTTTTTTTGTTGTTGTTGTTTGTTTGTTTTTGGTTTTTTGAGACCGGGTTTCTCTGTATAGCTCTGGCTGTCCTGGAATTCACTTTGTAGACCAGGCTGGCCTTGAATTTAGAAATCCGCCTGCCTCTGCCTCCAGAGTGCTGGGATTAAAGGCATGCGCCACCACACCCGGCAGAAGGGCATAGTTTTAACATATGTCTTACAGTTACCCGAGTCATCTTTTTGAGTGGAATAAGGAAGTTTGATTACAAAAACAGGAATACAAATTAGACTTATGACCTTCTTTCTTGCTAGAATAGTCAAGATCAGTCAATCTAAGTTTGTTTTATGAAACAGGGTCTCTCTGTGTAGCCCTGACTGTAGGTATAAATTTTTTTACAGCCTATTTTAATAAACATTCAACCTCTCCCCTTGCCCACCACTCACCAGAGGTCATGGAAAAGTTATTAGGGTATGGAGGAAGTAGACCCGTTCAGCAAGAGGTCTTTGGGGGCTAGCTCAATCTTCTTTGGCAGCATTGCAGTCCTTTGGCAAATACCAAATAGGAATCAGCAGCAGCAGTTGCATCCTCTCTGCAGGCAGGCACCACACATGAACCAGCAGTGTAGTCCAATCCTGAGGAAGCCAAAGGGCTTGCCAATTGGCTGAGGCTGCTGCGGTGGCAAGCTGCCACAGGAACCTCATGAGTTCTTGGGTGAGTTTCTCTAAATGGCTGTGCCACAAGTGGAGCTCAACAACACTATATAAAGGGAACCACTACAAGCATATCCTTAGTGAAGAAGACTGAGGTGGAGCAAAGCAAACCAATGCTCCAGCTCTCTCTCCCACTATCTGTGGGGTCATATTTATACTCCTTCATCATGTGGCCTTTCACATGTCTGCCAGAGCAAAACATCCTTTCATCTGTGTCCACCCCAGGAAAACACTTCTTCACATGTCTGCTTTAACAAGACATCCTTTCACCTGTGTGCCCCAGCAAAACATCATTTGATACAACCAACACTCTAGAGAAACTAGAAATTTCCACTTTATCTGGCTGCCCTAGAATTCACTCTATAAAGACCATGCTGGTCTTGAACTCAAAGACCACCTGGCTCTGCCTCCTCCTTACAAGTGCTGGAACTAAAGGTGTATGCCACCACCCCTGGGCTCTGTCGAGTGCTCTTCACCACTAGGGCCAATCTCCAGCTCCTACATGGTTTCCTCCCCACCCCCCAAAAAAAGTTGTATTTACTGTGTATATATATACCAAGTCACTCCTGTGTGAGTTATCTCACTCCCACCACTATGAGTTCCAAGGAGGAACTGAGGTGGTCAGGCTTGGTGGGATATGCCTTTACCTTCTGTGGCTCTCCTTCTCCTACTACTACTGTGGATTAAACCTTGGGCCTCACAAACACTAAACAAGCCCTCCAGCATTGATTTACAAATTTACAACCTCATCCTGAAACAGGACTCCAGACCTTAGCACAACTGACTCCATGATGGAAGTGCCATTCAGTCTGTAGAACTCAGCAGGCAGACAGAAATACCTGCCAAAGGGTGATCCATCAAAGTCCGTACAGTTCTGAGAAAGTCTGTAAATGTACTAACTGTACTTTGGGGCTTCTGTAGTTCTGCTTCTGGCTAACTGTTCTTGTTAACTGAAGTATGTCAACCCAGGACATGGTTTTTATGATTAAAAGCTCACCCTGAAAAAGGCTCATGGCTACACTGAGACCCTGAACACTCAGTGTAGTCCTCAGCCAGCTAATAAAGACCTTCTATTGGCTTGAACTTATATCCGAGCAGTCTTCTCTGGTGAACACCTCACAACAAACCCCAGTGCTTGAGTCCTGACTGTTCCTATGTCTCTGTTGAGAGTGGGTGACTGAGTGAAGACAGAAACTCTGACTGTTCATGTGACTGAAAGTGTTTGTGAGTCTCTGTCTCCCTCCTCCCTCCCTTCTATCCTGGGAAATCAAACTTAGCACCTAGCACAGGATAAGCAGGCACTCTACCACCAAACTACAAACCCAGCTCAGCCTTACAGGCTTTAAAATAGCGTTTTAAAGATTTATAGCCAGGCACGGTGGCAGAGGCTGGCAGATTTCTGTGAGTTCAAGGCCAGCCTGGTTTACAAATAGAGTTCCAGGACAGCCAGGACTGTTAAATAAAAGAAACCCTCTGTGGATACTTGGAATCCCCTGCAAAGCCTCCAGCCTTGCCCCCTCCAGAGTTTCTCATGTAGCCCTGGCTGTCTTGCTCTTTAGACCAGGCTGATCTTTAACGCAGAGATCTGCCGGTATCTGCCTCCTGAGTGCTGGGATTAAAGGCTTTTGTCAGCCTGTCAGGCTTGCCTCCAGTCCTTTTGATGGCTTTTGTTTGTTTGTTTTGTTTTAAGACAGGTTTCTGTTCTGCCCTGGCTGTTCTGGGACTCACTTTGTAGACCAGGTTGGCCACTTGCAGAACTGCCAGCCTCTGCTTCCAGAAAATTGGGATTCAAGGCCTGTGCCACCACACTTGGCTCTCTTGATGGTTTCTTGTCTACATAGTTAATTGTAAGTTTGTATTCTCTGTTAGTTACTGTGTATCTAGACAGTACTCAGCAAGGAGCTCTATCTGGTTTTCTTTTTGGGTGTGGCTATTATCTTTGGAAACTTTTGTTTTAATTTTTTTGTAATTGTAGTTGTTTGGTTTTATTATTATTACCATTATCATTATTTTATTTTTTTGTGAGAGGCTAGCTAAAGCCTTTCTCATTCATGCCAGAAGAACTGAAGCAGGAAATCAGGGTGGTTAAGCAGCCCAGCACCTAAGCCCAATTTGAAGGACAAAGATCATTTTTATTATTAGAGCTCCTTTGGTAACAGAGAAGGCTGTTCATAACCAGCATGTTCAGGGTTATAGAAAGCACAGCAATGTTATTTGTCTTCTGAGGTGTGGAAACATCATTTACCCTGACTCTGCTCTAGAGATGGAGGAGGGTCTCAGGCCCTCCTGTGACCCTTCCCAAGTCTATTGACATTTGAAATTGCAACTCATTTAAAGTACAAGGTGTAATCCCAGTCCACTAGGAGTTGAAACATACATTATGTTGTAACACAAATCCTTCTTGAAAAACATCAACGCCAGATGTTCCCATGCCCCTTTCTCAAATTCTTTATATCTTCACATAATTCACCTTAATTCAAACCCTAACATCAAACCAGAGAGCTGGTGCATGCTAAGCACATGCTGTGTCACTGAGCTACACCCTTTGCGATGATCTGACTGGATCTTGCTGTAATGGGGTGCTGGTGGTTGTCTAGGGGATCCTGAGGTCTTTTCCTGGCAGATGAAAGATTGAAAGTCTGTGAAAGAAAGAAAACTGAGCTGCAGAGAAAGCAAAAGTAACTTGATCACATGGGTAGGAGAGACACTAGGTCTGGGCGGCTAAACAGACTGGCTTAGTTATTTTATCGTTTCTTTGGGTTCTCCCCTTTCTCTTACTGGTCTTGTTTAGAACACACACTCTCTCACCCTTAACAGTAAAACAAAACCTTCTGATCCTCCCCCTTATACAACAGGGACTGCATCATCACCCTGGGCTTTTGACACTGTATAGTTCCCCACTTGGTCATCTCCCTTATCCTGTAGCCCTTGGCCTCTTCAACCCCTAATTCCTGTGAATCTGACTATGCCCTGTGCAGGTGGGGCTATCTAAGAAAACTTTTTTCTATCAAGGGTTCTGTGGTGGTTTAAGAATGATCCAGCCGGGGCTGGTGAGATGACTCAGCCGGTAAGAGCACCCGACTGCTCTTCCGAAGGTGATAAGTTCAAATCCCAGCAACCACATGGTGGCTCACAACCATCCTTAATGACATCTGGCTCCCTCTTCTGGAGTGTCTGAAGACAGCTACAGTGTACGTACATATAATAAATAAAATAAATCTTTAAAAAAAAAAAAAAAAAGAATGATCCAGCCAAGCCGGGCGTGGTGGCACACGCCTTTAATCCCAGCACTCGTAAGCCAGAGGCAGGTGGATTTCTGAGTTCGAGGCCAGCCTGGTCTACAGAGTGAGTACCAGGACAGCCAGGGCTATACAGATAAACCCTGTCTCGAAAAACCAAAAAAAAAAAAAAAAAAAAATTGAACCTAGGGACTGTAATGTGATATGATGGACTTTTCTGGTGTGTCTGGGGACGGCAACAGTGTACTCATACAATAAGTAAATAAATGCATGCAGATTCAATGGGCTATGTAACACCACACTGTCCTGTGACAAACACTTCTATTGAGTTTCAGAATGCTTCTGTCTTCCCAAATGAGGCTTAGCTTCCTAGCAGTCTCCTGCCCCAGCCTCTGGGAAGCACTAACTCACTGCTAGTCCCGCTGACCTGTTCTGGCAATTGTATAGACAAAATAATGCGGCATGTATCTTCCCACGGTTGCCTTGCCCTCCTCCATTGGCCTGTTGTCCTCGGGTTACTCCTGGAACGCTGATTGTTGTGGCGTGTCTAGTGTGTGCCTGAGCCTGTGTGCAGCCCAGCAGTCAAGGTCTATGGTCTCTTCCTTAGTTTTCCTTATTTCCTAGGCTGGGCCTGACACTGGACCTGATTGGCTAGGCTGGGTCTGACACTGGACCTGATTGGCTAGGCTGGCTATCCAGTGAGCACCAGATATCCTCCCGTTTCCATCTGTCTAGCACTGGTCTTAGATATGCACAGTGACACTTGGCTTTTGTGTAGGTGCCAAGGATCCGAACCTAGGTCTTTATGCTTTCCTTTTAAAATTAGTACGGGGCAAGCACTCAATCATAAAGCTAAGTCCCTAGAACTGTTGTTGTCTTTTGAGACAGAGACTAACTATGTAGCCCTGGTTGTCCCGGAACTTATTATGTAAGACAGACCTCTCAAATTCACAGAGATCCACCAGCCTCTGCCCCCAAGTGCTGGGATTATAGGCATCACTACCACACCTGACTAGGTACCACTTTCTTTTTTTTTGTTTTTTGCTTTTTTTTGTTTTTGGTTTTTCAAAACAGGGTTTCTCTGTGTAGCCTTGGCTGTCCTGGAACTCACTCTGTAGACCAGGCTGGCCTCGAACTCAGAAATCTACCTGCCTCTGCCTCTCAAGTGCTGGGACTAAAGCCGTGTGCCACCACGCCCAGCTACCATTTTCTATAATGGATCTGATGTCCCCTATGGACACTGAGAAATAATGGTGTATGTGTGATATTATGGTACACATTACACTCCATTTCCCTACCTTGACTCACAGGGCACCAGAATAGAAGTATGGGAATAGCAGGCCATCTACCATAGGGACTGCACACAATGAGCCATTAGGCACAGTCAGGGCTGAGCTCTCCTGAATGGCATGCTAGCTGCAGCTCCATCTATGGGTCCTATCCCACCACACTGTAAAATTCCTAGCCATTCCCTTCAGCTCCATGCAGTAGCTAGTGAGGGTCCTCAGAGCCCTGGGGGTGGGCTGATTTGAGGGGGGCTCCTTTTGCTAAACAGCTCAGACTTCAACACAAGGGAGCAATTCAAAGCCAAGATAATTTGTGGCACCAACCCCCCAGCTCTTGTGCTCAAGGAGGAACACAGCTATGGTTGTCCTGGGCCCCTACCTGATAGCAGCCTGAAACATCTGCTGTGCCTGATAATGCCTGAAAGAGAGCCGGTGCCAAGGCCCGCCAAGAGCACTGTTGCTGCTGTTGTCTGGGAGGGTAAGGACTACAGTGGTCTCCATGGGGGTCAAAGTGTCCCAAAGACCTTTCCCAAGAAATCTATCCTTCCTGATCCACTCCTTCTCCAAGGAGAGAAACTTGAGACCTAACCAGAGGGGTCCTCTCAGTCCTGTGGGAGGCGGGGTGGAAAGGGATGGGGGGCAGAGATCAGGACTTTTCTTTACCCATCACCCGAACCCTAAAACTTTGAAGCCCCTATTCCTTGACATCTGACTTACTTTACATACAGGGTTGTTTTTCAGGGACCAGTTCCCAAACAGGCCAGAGTGAGGTCTGTTCTTTGAAAGTGACACATCACAACTTTAATCCCAGCACTCAAGAAACAGAGGCAGGCAGATCTCTGTAAGTTCTAGGCCAGTCTGGTCTACATAAGCCAGTCCATGACAGCCAGGGCTCAGTTACACAGAGAAAAACCTTTAAAAAAAAAAAAAAAAAAAAAAGACGCACACCACACACATATCACACACACCCTCCTTTGCCTTTTTGCCTGGCCTGGGTCTTATCAGGGAAGACAGCCAATCAGATGTGGGCAGACAGGAGCCCTCCAAGAAACCTTCCTAGCTTCATAGCCCATGAGGCAGAAGAGAGAGAGGAGGCCTGAGGCCCAGGGTGGACACCAGCCAGCCATGGCCTCAGCTGAGACTGTCTTACCCTCCATCAGTACACTCACCACCCTGGGACAGTTCCTGGACACCCAAGAGGACTTCCTCAAGGTGGGGCCAGTGTGTGTGTGTGTGTGTGTGTGGTCTTGCTGAGACCTAGGGCATAGTGCTTAGGGGTGGGGCTTCTATCTTACTTTAGTATCCTCTGCTTCGTTTTTTTTTTTGGGGGGGGGAGCCTCTGAGCCTGGTTTGGGGGAGATGTTCTAGGGGTCTGAAATCAAGGTGATGCCTATTTCTCCAATAGAAAGCAGAATTCTGAGCTCTATATCTTAAAAGTCTAGGTTCAGAGAGACAAAGGCCCAGCTAAAGGTGTCCTGGGATTTCCAGGCATTAAGCTATAATTTTGTTGGGCTATGTGAAGACAGGGAAAGGCTGGGGAAAACGGAGTCAAAGCTGTCCCCTTTGACTCAGAACTCTGCAACCCCTTCTCCCATCCTAAATACTATTCTTGGCAAGTGTCTTATCTGTCTCTAGCAAGACCTAATGGAGTTGTCTGGAGCTGAGAAGGGGGTTAGGGGAACCGTGTGGGTAAATGATAGGCATGCAAACCCTCGACCAGCCTGCGCCAACTTTGTTTCCAGCCGGGGTTGCTTGAGGGCCAGGTACCCAGTGCCTACCATTCAAGCAGTGCGCTCCCTCCCGCAGTGGTGGCGGTCTGAGGAGACGCAGGATTTGGGGCCCGGGCCCCCGAATCCCACGGGGCCGTCCCTTCACGTGAGTCTGAAATCGGAGGACCCTCCCGGAGAGGACGATGAGAGGGACATGACCTGTGCGTGGGACCCGGATCTTTTCCTTACAAACTTTCCAGGTTCCGAGCCTCCCGGCACTCCTCGGACCTGTGCCCTGGCGCCCAGCGCGGGGCCAGTGGCACAGTTCGCGCCGCCGGAGTCTCTGGGCTCCTATGCCGGTGGCCCAGGGTTGGTGACCGGGCCTTTGGGCTCCGAGGAGCACACAAGCTGGGCGCACCCGACTCCGAGACCCCCAGCCCCTGAACCCTTCGTGTCCCCTGCCCTGGCCCCGGGTCTCGCTCCGAAGGCGCAGCCCACTTTCTCCGACTCGCGAGCGAGCTCCGCAGGGGGCTTCTTCCCGAGGGCGGGGCTTGCGGTGCCCGCAGCTCCAGGCGCCCCCTATGGGCTGCTGTCGGGATACCCCGCGCTGTACCCCGCGCCACAGTACCAAGGCCATTTCCAGCTCTTTCGCGGGCTCGCGGCGCCTTCTGCTGGCCCCACGGCGCCCCCTTCCTTCTTGAATTGTCTGGGACCTGGGACGGTGGGCACAGAACTCGGGGCTACTGCGATCGCCGGAGACGCAGGCTTGTCCCCGGGATCTGCGCCGCCCAAACGCAGCCGGCGAACTTTGGCACCAAAGAGGCAGGCAGCACACACGTGCGGGCACGAAGGCTGCGGGAAGAGCTACACCAAGAGCTCGCACCTCAAGGCGCACCTGCGCACGCACACGGGTAAGGGCGGGGCCAGGCGGGCGGGTGCAGGGCCGGACGTGGGGCGAAGGGAGGGGCCGGAGGGTGGTCAGAGGCGTGGATAAAGGCGGCCACCAGTGCTAGGGGTCGTGAAGACCATACCTGAAACACTGGGTCAAGTCTAGAAGGGGCGATTCCAGACCCAAAGAGGCAAATCCCAACACTTAGGAGGCAGAGGCAGAGGCAGGTGGAGATCAGTGAAATCGATGCCATTTGGGCTATTATAGCGAGTTTCAGCAGCCTGAGCTACCTAGTGAGATCCTGGCTCATAAATAAATCGGTGTAGACAGAGGACCTGGGGAACACTTTGGAGGCAGGCTTCAGTGTTAGAAGTGGATGTATAAGGCCTGAATTAGAGATGGGAGAAGAAACTAGAGGGGTGAACCCCAAAGGGTACAAGCTTGGAGTGCCAGAGCTCAGGATATAGCCAGTATTCACGCGCATGCTTGAGCTGAAACTGGGATCAAGAGGATGGGATCAGGAGGATGAGACACTCAAGTAGAATCAGTTTCAGGGTCAACTGACGGAGGTCCGAGAGAAAAGAAAAGAAAAGAAAAGAAAAGAGAAAAGAAAAGGCAAGGTTGAGAGACAGGGCCTAGAAAGAGAAACGGAGTCATCCCAGGACTGGGAAACATGGCAGGGCATGCACCAGGTTTGTAACAGGACGAGAGGGAATCACTAGAGTTAGGGCCTATGAAACGGGTGGATTTCTGGGCTTGGACCAAGTTCAGGAACAAGACTGGATATCATCGGGAGGCTCTGCCAGAGCAAGAAATAGCTGCAACGGCGAGAACAAAGAACGATAGTGCAGCCACATAAAAAGGCAGGGAGCTAGCAAACAGGAAGTGGGATAGGAGACCGGAAGTGAGAAATCTGCAGGATTGCAGCTGTAGATACAGAAAAGGATTGCGGCACAAAAGGCAGGACTGTGTGACCTTTAAACTGTGTGGGCTAGGTATGTCCTAAGACTTGGTTCTACTTCATCAAGTGTGAAAACTGGACCTGGGTTGCTTGGAGGGTGGTACTTACAGCTCCCTGTCCTTCAGGAGAGAAGCCTTATGCCTGCTCCTGGGATGGCTGCGACTGGAGGTTTGCTCGCTCTGACGAACTGACGCGCCACTACCGGAAGCACACCGGACATCGCCCCTTCTGCTGTGGTCTCTGCCCACGTGCTTTTTCACGCTCTGACCACTTAGCTCTGCACATGAAGCGTCACCTCTGAGTGATCGATCCTGCACAAGGACTGGGGCTGGAATAAGTGGATCCTAGGACCGTATCCCAAAAGATGGGCCATTATACAGTCCTACCCAGATCAAGAACTGACCAGAAGACCATACAAAGGACCCTTCAGCATAAACCTCACATGTCCTCAGGGAGTCACACACATGGCTCCACAGACCCAGCAATACAGACCACTAGATAAATTAACTCAGATGGACCCCTAGACCACAGGAGTGACCCTGTGTCCTGGAAGCAGATGGACTGGGGTGAGATTTCCCAAAATCTAGAAGGGAGCTTCACACTGTACCCATCGGCTAGGATTGTCGTGTTTACTATAAAAATTTCCCATATAAAACCAGTGTCTGCCTCACTGTAGTATGGAGCTGGAAATTTCGAGAAGCATTGAGTTTCCCCGCAGGTGATACACTTACCTGTACACACACCTCCTAAACTTTCTAAAATTCATTCACTTCTGATGACACTCTCCCATCCCCTCCCCCCACCATTACCCTCACCCCAGCAGTCTCCTCCATCAAGATCAGCCTTACAATCCTATCACCCGTGGTCAAGCAGTGACGAGATATTCATAACTATTATCTATACCCTTCTCCATTTTTTTCCTAAGACAGGCTCTTACTATGTAGCCCTCGTTGGCCTGAAACTATGTAGATCAGGCTGGTATCAAACTCATAGAGATCATCCTAACCTCCTGTCTCTACCTCCTGAGTGCTGATTTTAAAGGCATGGGTGACCATGCCCAACCTGTCCACCTCCTCAGCCAAAATGTAGTCACAGAGGTAGTTTAGGCTTGTAATCTGAGCTGTTTATAAGGCTGAGGCAGGAGGATTGCAAATTTGATACTTACCTATAATACAGAACAAGGTCAAGGTGATCCTGAGAAATTTAGTCAGTTCTTCATCTCTCTCTCTCTCTCTCTCTCTCTCTCTCTCTCTCTCTCTCTCTGTGTGTGTGTGTGTGTGTGTATCTTTCTTTCTCTGAGAAAAGGTTTCTCTGTATAGCTTCGATTGTCTGGGAACTCACTCTATACTTCAGGCTGGTACTAAACTCAGAGATCTACCTGCTTCTGCCTCCTGAATATTTTTTGTTTCTTTGTTTCCTTCATGTCTCAGAAATTAACATCAACAACAACAACTACAAACACAAACAGCTGTGCATGGTGATATATATATTTAATCCCAGCACTTGGAAGCACTAGGTGAATCTCAAGGCCAGATAGAGCTATATAATCTAGAGACTTTGTCTTCTAAAAAGATAGAAAAAAAGTTGGGCAATGATGGCGCACGTCTTTAATTCCAGCATCCTCTGCACTTGGGAGGCTGAGGCAGGCAGATTTCTGAGTTCGAGGCCAGCCTGGTCTACAGAGTGAGTTCCAGGACAGCCAGCACTATACAGAGAAACCCTCTCTTGAAGAGGAAAAAAAAAAAAGTAGGAAAAAAGTTGGGTGGTGGTGGACATCTTTAATTTCAGCATTCAGAAGGCAGAGGCAGACTGATCTCTGAATCTGAGGCTAACCTGGTCCACAGAATAGTTTCAGGACTGCCAGGTGCCAGGTCTACACAGAGAGACCTTGTCTTCAATAACCACAACAACAACAACAACAACAACAATGAAAGCATGGTGGTACAGGCCTTTAGTCCCAGCATTCCGGAGGCAGGTGGATTTCTTCAGCTGGGGCCAGCCTGATTTATGTAGCATTCAAAACCAGCCAGGGCTATGGTGGTTCAGGCCAGTAATTCCAAACTTTTAGAGGTAGAAACAGGAGGATCAGGTGTCAAGGCCCCAGCCACATAGTCAAATCTGTGGTAGAGTGCTCAGCGAATGCGTAGTCCTGACTTTTCACAACCCGAGCGATTCCTCAGTCAGCATCATGAGCGGGGCTAGAAAACGTGCAGACTGGACAGGGGGAGGGTGCAGAAAACAATGTGGTTAAGTTAGCAAGGGTGACCCAGCTGGGGTGGCCCCTTCACTGGGAATCCAAGCACTTGTGATGCTGGGACTGAGGAATTGTAAGTTAGAGGTTAGCCCAGGCCACAGACAAAAACAAAAGCACGAAGGCAGGGGTGGTGGTGGCTGGATGGCTCAGTGGTTATAAGCACCTCTTGCAGAGGCCCTGACTTCAGGTCCCAGCACCCGCATTGTGCTTATAACTACCTGTAACCCCAACTCCTGGGATGAAACACGTATGGGTGTCTGCACAGCCTGCATCTGATACATGCAAACTGGCAAAGGCGCGCGCGCGTGCGCACACACACACACATACACATTAAAAAAAAAAAAGTAAAAGCTGCAGGCTGGCTCATATTTATAATCCCAGCATTCCTTCAGGAGGCTGAGCAAAAGTTGAGAGTTCCAGGCTAGCCTGAGCTACAACGAGCCCGTCTTAAAAAAGAGAAGGGCCGATAAGATGACTCAGCCTGTAAGGGCTCTGCTGCCCTGAGTTTGACCTCCAAATCCCGGACGGTGGAAGGAGAAGGTCCCACACACACACTGTCCTGTTCTCCACTTGCATGCTGTGCCATGCGCTCGTGCATTCACATGTATGTACGACGTGCTTGAGCACCTTTGTGATTTGAACACTTGGGTGGTAAAGTCAGGAAGATCAGGAGTTCAAGGGTCAGCCACAGTGTTAAGAGGTCAGAGAAAGATGGGGGGGGGGACAGGAAAAATTGTTGCATGCTTTAAAATTGCTGCATGCTTTTAAAAAGCTTTCTAGAAGGAGAGGCAGGGACAGGCAGATATCAGTGAGTTCCAGGCCAGCTAGGGGCACATAATGAGATCCTGTCTAAAAAAACAGAACGGGGGCGGGGGGGGGGGGGAAGGAAAGAATTGGACCCGTCCAGGCAGGCAAGTGATGCACAAACGTACACGCAGGCAAGACCATCCAAAAAGTTTTTTTAAAGTGCCCGAGTTGTAGAGTAGTGAGGGAAAAGAAATAGAAAGACAGATTTGTTCCTGATTCAGAACTTGAATAAAAAACAAAAACAAATCAGCCCCAGAAGTTGGAGCGCCTTAGAAGTCACGTGACAGCCAATGCCCAAGGGAGGGGCGTGTCCATGGGTGAAGCCTATCCGGAGCTGAGTCGGCCAGAAGCAGGAGGACGGGTTGGGGCGGACACTGGAGGAGGCGGGATCCGATGGTGGGGCAGCTTCATAGAAAGCCCCGCCTCCGTATCGGGCCTGGCGGGCTTCGTCTCCACCCTCGCGAAGCCGGGACCCAGGTCTTTTCAGTCTTTAGGGGAAGTTAGTCTGAATCTCGTGACCTGGCTGTCCCGGGTCTTTCAGAGTTCATTGCTGTCGCCTCATGGCAACACCGAGGTCGCTGTTGCTGGCTGCGCTGCTGTGGGTCCCTGCCGAAGCCCTGAGCTGCTATGGAGACTCCGGGCAGCCTGTGGATTGGTGAGTAAGTAGTTGACGGGACTGTCCCCTCCGCACACTGCCTGGGGACCGGCGCTGGAATCTACAAAACCTCAGATTCCTTCTCTTCCCCAACCTCCTGTCATCCCGGACCTCCAGGTTCGTGGTATACAAGCTACCAGCTCACAGCGGGTCTAGGGATACTCCAAAGGGTCTGACATATAAATACATGGACCAGAACTCCGAGGGTTGGCAAGATGGTGTAGGGTACATCAACAGCTCGGAGGGCGCCGTGGGCCGCAGCTTGCAGCCACTGTACCGACAGAACTCCAGCCAGGTGACTTGAGTGCCGTCGGAACCCGGGCCGGGACACTGTGGTGGGTCCCACGGGAAAGGGAGGGTAGTTACATAGCCTCTGTACATTCTCCTAGCTGGCCTTTCTACTCTACAACGACCAACCTCCTAAATCCAGCTCAGCTCGGGACACTTCCAGCCATGGGCATACGAAGGGTGAGAGGCTTGAACTGGTGGAGCCTCCCTGAATTTCTTGTAGATTTTACCCTAACTAACCTTTGGCCTGATGAAGGGTGGGGATTTGCCCCATCACGGTCTCTGTTTCCCACTCTAAGACCCCCAGCCATCTGAGACCCTGAACCTGCTTGCAGATGAGCTGGCTTGAGGGACCTGCTTTTAGCAGCTTCTCTGACCTCTTCCATCTGGTTCAGGTGTCCTGCTCCTGGACCAAGAAGGGGGGTTCTGGCTGATCCACAGTGTGCCTCGCTTCCCACCCATTGCGTCCTCTGGTGCATACAGCTGGCCTCCTAATGCTCGAACCTTCGGCCAGACCCTACTCTGTGTGTCCCTCCCCTTCGCTCAGTTTGCAAGGATTGGTGAGTTGAATCACTGAGAAGCCAAACCTCAAACTCCTCTGAGGAACCAGTCTCACACAGCTCCCTCACCTTGTCTTCCAGGCAAGCAGCTAACCTACACCTATCCCCTTGTCTATGACCACAAGCTGGAAGGCTTCTTCGCTCAGAAATTACCTGACCTAGAGGAGGTGATCAAGAACCACCATGTCCTCCGTGAGCCCTGGAATAGCAGTGTAATACTCACTTCCCAAGCTGGGGCCACTTTCCAGAGCTTTGCCAAGTTTGGAAAATTTGGAGATGGTAAGTAAGCCTCGATGTTGAGGGGTTGAGGGGAGAGCACTTTCGTTGTAGAAGGAGGTCCCTAGTATCCCCAGGCCTGAGGGCAATCGCATTTAGAGCCCAGATGTTTTTGGGAGTCATATTACAATAATAACCATGAACAGTAAACAGCCAGCAGACGGGTTAGGCAGGTGATACATATCTGTGACCTCAGCACTGTGGGGGCTGAGATGGAAGTTTGAAGTCAGCCAACAGACCTAGGTTCAAATGTTGGTTTCTGGATGTGTAATATACGATATAACCCAAGCCTGTTTGCTCATCTGAAAAATTAGGATATTAAGGCTTCCGCTTCCCTTAGTGGGTTGTGAAATAACACATAATTGTTCAGTAAGGATTCGCTTTGTCGGGGAGGGGGGGCAGGCCCTCACTGTGTATCTCTGGCTGGTCTGGAACTCTCAGAGAGTCATCTGCCTCTACTGTCTCAGCGCAGACTTTAATGGCTCGAGCCTCCATGCCCAGCATTTTTTTTTTCTTTGAGACCGGGTTTTTCTGTGCTGTCCTGGCTGTCTTGGAACTCAAGAGTAGACTAGGCTGGTCTCGAACTCAGAAATCCGCCTGCCTCTGCCTCCCAAGTGCTGGGATTAAAAGCATGTGCCACCCGGCTTCCAAGCCTATGTTTTTTTTGTTTGTTTGTTTGTTTTTTGGTTTTTCAAGACAGGGTTTCTCTGTATAGCCCTGGCTGTCCTGGAACTCACTTTGTAGACCAGGCTGGCCTCGAACTCAGAAATCCGCCTGCCTCTGCCTCCCGAGTGCTGGGATTAAAGGCATGTGCCACCACCCCCCGGCTCATCTGAGAGCCTCTTGTTCCAGCTTCTGAGTGTTAGGACTGCAGGTGTGACCTGAAGATTGACCTGACCTGTTAGTAGGGGCTGTTTAGGTTCATGTCATTTGAGCCTAGTAGGAAGCCGTACTGAGGAATGTACCAGTGCCCCTCACCTCACCCTTCCTTCCCCTGCAGACCTGTACTCCGGATGGTTGGCAGAAGCCCTTGGCACTAACCTACAGGTCCAGTTCTGGCAAAATTCTCCAGGTGTCCTGCCTTCCAACTGCTCTGGGACCCATCAAATTCTGGATGTCACTCAGACAGAATTCCCTGGCCCATCTGGACCAACTTTCAGTGCCACAGAGGACCACTCCAAATGGTGTGTGGCCCCTCAAGGGCCCTGGGCTTGTGTGGGTGACATGAATAGGAACAAAGGAGAGACACACCGAGGTGGGGGCACAGTATGCACCCAGCTGCCCTCCTTTTGGAAGGCCTTCCAGTCCCTGGTGAAAACCTGTGCACCCTGTATAGAGGGGAGCTGACCAGGTGGGGGCAGGACTAGCCTTTACCCCAGCACTTTGGAGGCAGAGGCAGGTGTATCTCTCTCTCTCTCTCTCTCTCTCTCTCTCTCTCTCCCTCTCTCCCTCTCTCTCTTTCTCTCTGGTTTTTCGAGACTGGGTTTCTCTGTTTAGCCCTGACTGTCCTGGAACTCACTCTGTAACTCAGAAATCCACCTGCATCTGCCTCCCAAGTGCTGAGATTAAAGGCCACCACTGCCCGGCTCAGGGGGATCTCTTCAGTTCGAGGACAGCCTGGTCTACAGAGAGAGTTCCAAGAGAGCCAAGGCAACACAGAGAAACCCTGTCTCAAAGAAAAAAAAAAAGAAGAAGAAAAAGAAAAACAAAAGAAAGGAAAAGGAAAGAAAAGAAAAGAAGAGACTCAGAGACTAGTTTTGACTTGAATTTGTTTGTGTGTCTGTTGGTGGGTTAAACCTGGTGCTACCACATGGGACACGAGTACGGAGCTGCTGAGTCACACTCCCTGTCCCAGCTGTGAATCTGAATGCCAGTTCAGTCCCTTTCTAACTGGAGAACTTAACAGTGCCTTAACCTCTCTGGCTGTCTATTGCAAAATGGGCATCACAAGATGTCTCTAAGAGGTTGTTAATACAACAAACCCTGTGCCTGACACTGGTAACCTTTTTCTTAAGATGGATCCCCAGACAGACCAGTGGTGGGATACCTCTTCCTTACAAAAGCCATTATCATGTGTGGAATTGGCAGTGGATGGGACATAGGAAGGCCCCACTGAAAGCCACCTGACTTTCTGAGAAGCCAAGGGCCGTCCCTGTCCAGAGAGGAAGTGTGAGCCCCAGGAATCTCAGGCAGCACGGGCACTTTATTTATATGTGTACATATGTATACAGGCGTCTGTACAGCACAGCACCAAAAACCTGCTCTGCTATGGACCTAGAGATGCAGGGCTGGGTGCCCCATTTTTGGTGAGGCCTGCAGGAGTCACAGCTTCAGCAGGACACCGGGAGTTCAATCCTGCTTCAGGCTTGGTGCCTGGGACCATGAGGGAAGCAGGCGGGACTGGAGGAGCTGCACTGCGGGGTACATTCTTTGTTGGGACTAGGGTTGGAGTCTGGGGATCAGGAGAGAGTTTGGGGGAGGCGGGCTTAGAACGAGGTCCGCTTAGCGTGGTTCGCTCTTCCACCTCCTCTAGCACCCAGCGCTCCCTGCCCCTTGGGGCATCAGGCACCAGAGGCATCTGGGCTACAGGTTCCTTCAATCCCTTGGAGTCTGTGCCCAGAGGCTGGGGTGCCTGGGTCTTGACCCCTGGACGAGCAGGCTCTACAACAATGGGCACCGGGGGTGTGCCTGCCTCACCGGAGCTACTGCGCCGGCCTGTCTCATGTTCCTGCACTGGGCTTAGCGCTGCCTTGGCCAGGGCCCTGGCCACCCCACCTGGGCCATCCTCAGTCTGCACGCTCTGGTGCCTTGTGCAGCCCGAGTCACGCTCCAGGGTCCGGCTCCCAGGGGTTGTCGCGCGAGGTGGGGTGCAAGCCTCTGTACCTCCCGCGGAATCCTCCTTGCTTGACGCCATAGGTCTCTGGACACCATCGGGTAGCAACGGATCCGCGCTCAAGCTTAGGGGTGATTCCTGGCGGCCCAGGCGTCGCACGGCGACCTGCCGGGTCGCCCCAGGACCCTCAATAGGAGGCGTCTCACCATCGGACTCAGCGAGGCTATGCAGCGCCAGCTCACCGTGGAAGTCCTTTCGGAAATCAGGGTGTCCCACTTCCAGGCTGTGTTTGCGCAGCGCGCCCTTCTTGTCTGCTCCCAGCGAAGCCCCTAGTTTCTCCGCTGACTGCACGCGCTTGAGCAACGGCGAGCGTGGTGGCTCTGCACTTTTGGGGCGCGGGCGCACGACAGGTGGCGATGAGTGTAGTTTGGCAGGGAAGCTCTGCGTGGTATGTGAGCTGCCCACGGTGTGGCCTGGCAGCGGCGGCGGCGACGCCTGCGTCGGGGATGGTGTGTGCGCTAGAGGTGACAGCGGGATGTTGCCAGCCGATTTACAGCGCGCTGAGCGGTACTGGCGGTGTAGTTTCGGTGACAGCCCGTGCAGGGTGCTGGGCCTGATGTGGTGCGAGGCAGATGAGGCGGGGGAGTTAGGCGTGCTGGAAGCTGGCGAGCTACTCTGTGACGAGGCGCCTGCAGGCCAGAGAAGGTGCAAACATTCTGAGCACCTCAGTGCCCTAGTCCCCTACCCCGCGCAGGCGCAGAACCTACCTAGGTAGGCGGAGTCAGGTGTAGAGCGATAGCTATGTGTGGGCGAGCGTGCGGGTAGTCCGTGCGTGGGCGAGCCCGGAAGACTGTCGCTGGACGACAAGGACCGGTTCAGAGAGGACAGCGATCGACTAGTGTGCAGCAGGTTCGACTGCTTTGTGATCTTCCGGAAGAGAGAGCTCCGCTTCTTGCTGGAGGACAAATACCAAAAGGTCACATCTCTCCTTAACTCCGGAGCTCGGGGTTCCCCCTCCCCCGCACTCCTCGACCCCGGTTCTAGACTGGGCAGTAACCTCCTACACCTTTCTAGCATTTCCCCTTTCCCTACAACCCGTTTATCAAAGCAGAACTAGAGTTCTGCTTGACCATGCCTTCTCCTTTTCAGGCTAGGGTACAATGTGAGAAAGCCCATCCCAACCTTTTTGGGCCCCTCCCAAACATCTAGCCACACCCCTTTCCCCTGCAAGCCCACTTTACAGGTTAGTTCCCTTCCTTCATTCAGATCCTCACACAAGTCCTGGCCAAACTCACTGATCTGATCAAATCTCTCTCAATCTCTCTCTCCTCTCTGTTATGTTTCTCTCAGAGACAGGGTTACTATGTACTTCGAGCTACCCTAGAACTAAACTCTATGTATAGACAGGACTGACTCTGCACTCACAGACATCACCCTGCTTCTTCAGGGATTAAAGGCATGTGGCTCTATGCCCAGTTGCCAAAACTCTTTGTCTTTGGGGCTAGAGAGATGACTCAGCAGTTAAGAACAGAGGCTACTCTTCCAGAGGACCAGAATTGGCCTTCAAGCACCTTCGTGGCATCTTAACAATCACCCATAACTCTAGTTCCAAAGAATCTGGCACCCTCTTCTGACCTCTGCAGACATCAGGCCCACATGGAGTACACAGACAGAAGCAATCAAAATGCTAATACAAATTTAAAACAACAAAAAACAAAACTGGTCTCTTGGGGCTGGAGCCATGGACAGTTGGTTAAGAGGGTATATTGCTCTTGAGAGCCTCTGTTAGACAGCTAACTCATAATACCTGTAACTCTAACATCTAGGCAATCAAACCAATACCCTCTTCTGGCCTTCAGAGGCTCATCCACAATCAGACACAAACCTATGCATAATTTTAAAAAAAATTTTTTTTTTTTTTGGTTTTTCAAGACAGGGTTTCTCTGTATAGCCCTAGCTGTCCTGGAACTCATTTTGTAGACCAGGCTGGCCTCGAACTCAGAAATCCGCCTGCCTCTGCCTCCGGAGTGCTGGGATTAAAGGCGTGCACCACCACGCCCAGCTTAAAATATTTTAAAAATTAAAATAAGCCTTTTCTCTTGCATCTGGAGAGGTGGTTCGGTGCTATGAAGATCTGGGTTCAATCACACTCACACACACACCCTCTCCCTTAACTCTTCCAATCTATGAGATAAGAAATTACAGTCATGCCCCATATATAACCATTTCCAAATATCCACACCACATAACTCCCATATGGTTATATGGCCTAGAATCCTCATAGGTGAGTCGTGTAAATTCACTGATAGAAAGCCTGAAAGGAAGGATACATTGGTAGTAACACACCCAGATCATTAAAAAATGTCTGGCTGTGTTTTTTTTCTTTTTTCCTTACTACATAGGTCCACACTGGCCTTTAACAAAATCCAGAGATCCTCTTGCCTCAACCTCCCAAGTGCTGGAATTACAGGGGTACCCCAGTTGGTCTGCTAAATTGTATCCCACGTGGCTCAGTCTTACTTGGTAGAAACCTTTTGTTTTGGTTCTTTGAGACATCTTCTCTCTACATAGCCCTGTCTTCAAACTCACTTTATAGACCAGGCTGGCCTTGAAACTCAGAGATCCGCCTGACTCTGCCACCTCACCAGCTATCTATCTATCTATCTATCTATCTATCTATCTATCTATCTATTTATTTTTAAACAATGTCTAGCTGTGTAGAGTGGAATGTTGTCGAACCTTGAGGACTGGGGACTGTTGGAATTGAAGGCACGCACCACCTTGCCCAGCTTTTATCTCAGCTCCTTCCAACTCCTGTTGAAACTAGTCTAGCCTGCTCAAGGGCTCACCCAAAATGCTTTTTTTTTTTTTTTGGTTTTTTGAGACAGGGTTTCTCTGTATAGTCCTGGCTGTCCTGGAACTCACTTTGTAGACCAGGCTGGCTTCGAACTCAGAAATCCTCCTGCCTCTGCCTCCCAAGTGCTGGGATTAAAGGCGTGCGCCACCACGCCCGGTCCAAAATACTTTTAAATAGTTTCCTTTCTTGGCTCCTCCCACTTTCCCAGTCTTCCGCTCCCCACCCCCACCCCTATACTGCTCTTTTCCTAAAGTACTTGTCTGCGCACCTCCCACTCTAACACTGCCCATTGGTAGAAGGATAAGCTACTTATGGCCCCACCCACCTTTCCTGGCCGTCTTTAGCCGAAGGCCTTTTGTTCCTTCGGGCCATTTTGGCTTTGTAACTGCTGCGCCTGGCAGGCCCAATCCTGATGGAAGTGTTTTCAAACGGTGTGGTGGTCACAGCTACTTTGTTGCCGCTCTGGGAGACCGGAGGGTAACTCTTTTGTTAGTGGCTGTTGGGTCCTGGTCCACCCCCCACCCATCGAAGCCCATCCCCCACATTCACCTTCAGGATCAGCTCAACCACCTCAGGATGCACCATACCATGCACCGGCTCACCATTCACGTGAGTGATGAGGTCCCCAGCACAGAGCCCTGCCTCTTGGGCTGGACCTCCTTCCTCCACGTGCTGTAAACCAACAGAGACATGATTGAAAGATTGTTCAGACAGACCCACGTTTTTGCGTTGACTTTTTAATGAAATAGTAATAACTAGTCTCCCGGTTACATAGATGAATAACTTAGGGTTGGAGAACTAACTGGAAAGAGAAATCTCACCCAAACTGCACTGTGCACCCCAAGGTTCCTTTCCCCTCTCATTCATTGCGCACCTCCCACTCTAACACCCCCCCATTGGTAGAAGGATAAGCTAGTTACGGCCCCACCCACCTCTCTTGGCCATCTTTAGCCGGGCTATTTTGTTTTGTAACTGCTATGAAACTCACCCAAACAATGTGGTGGACACTGTAGACATCGGAGTCGCCCATATAGACACGGATGGCTCGCAGTGTGAACCCATATTTCTTTCCTGAGCGTTGGATGGTGATGGGGGAACGGAGTCCACTGACAGCTGGTGAGTAGTCTCGGCTAGGTGAAGAGTCCCGTGAGGATGGATTGGAGGAAAGAGATCGAGGGGACATGGGACTAGCCAGGGGTGAGCCTCCGTGTGGGTCCACTGCAGGTACAAAACCATGATGGTTAGAGATCAGGGCAAGCCTCACACTCCTATCCTGCTCCTCGATCCTAAAGCCCCAGAACAGGTTCTTCATTACTCCACCCTGAGACCAAACAACCTTCCTGCCACAATTTCGGGGAGCCCCTTCCCTGGTGTGTGGTCCCCCACTTCACCTGCAGGAATCATGACTGACAAGGCTGTAGCTGAAGCCGACTTGATAACTTTGCCCCCAGTTCTAGAAGGTCGTTTCTCCACAGCAAGATCCCCAGACAGCTGCTGGTGCCTCGCCCTTCTCAAAACCAGGTCGTTGGTGGCCCTAGGGCCTGATGGGTCTCCATCCTTGGAGGGTGGGCCGAGGTCACCTGGATGTGAGCGCTCAGCTGCAAAGGACAAGAGCTATCAGGTCAGGGACTTTCATGTGCTGTTCTTATTCCTTGAACTTCACAGAGCAGGTCACAAATACCTGTGATACAACCTCCGGCACAGGGAAAGTGTCACTACCCTTCAGTTTGGCTGAATGCCAGCCTAGAACAGTGAGTGTTCGTTCGTTTGTTTGTTTGTTTGTTTGTTTGGAGACAGGGTCTCAGGATGTAGTCCTGCCTATTCTAGAACTCACTATGTAGACCAGGCTGAACTCAAACTCAAGAGAGATCACATCCAAAGTGCTTCGGCTACAGTGTGTGCCACCACTCCTGGTTTAGTGTTTGTTTGTTTATTTACTTATTTATTTATTTATTTTTGGTTTTTCCAGAAAGGGTTTCTCTGTGTAGCCCTGGCTGTCCTAGAACTCACTTTGTAGATCAGGATGGCCTCGAACTCAAAAATCTGCCTGCTTCTGCCTCCCGAGTGCTGGGATTAAAGACATGCACCACCATGCCCGGCTTATAATTAATTTTATGAGTGAGTGTTTTGCCTGCATGTATGTATATGCATCGTATGTGCAGTGCCTGCAAAGTCAGAAGAGGGTGTTGGATTCCCTGAAACTGGAGCTGTGAATGATTGAAAGCCACTCTGTGGGTTCTGAAACCGAACCTGGGTTCTCTGAAAGAGCAGCAAGTGCTTTTAACCACTGGGGTATCTCTCCAAACCCTGGTGCTCCAGAGAAAGAAAGACACACACATACACACACACACACACACACACACACACACACACACAGAGAGAGAGAGAGAGAGAGAGAGAGAGAGAGAGAGAGAGATCTCAATTCTGGGTGTTAAGCCACGCCTCCAGGTCCTCCACTGGACCTAGGATTCTAGGCAGGGGCTCTGCCCCTGAGCCTCACCGACCCTGGCAGGCGTTCTCGGTTGTAATACAGATAGGTGCATGAATAGCGCGTGAGGTCTTGCATAAACTGTACTATATACATTAAATGGATGCTCAATAGATCGCCCGTGGAACTGGAAAAAGGCTAGAGAAGGCACTCACTGGTCTCGGGTTCCCCGGGGGTGGACGTGCCCTCTCCTTGAACCGCCTCTTTGGGGACGCGTGTGTCCAGAGAGCTAGGGGGATCGGAGCTGGGTCGAGGAGGTCTGCGGAGTCGAACTTCATCTTCATCCTCTTGAGGGGCAGTGAAGCGGCTGGGCTCCAGCAGTGCTGAGAAACGTCTGCGCGCTCCCAGCGGGGGACTGGCCTCTCCTTCCAGAAAACTGGCTTCAGACGCTGAGAAGCGCTTACTGCACCGAGAAGACCAGATCAGCAGGAACACTCCCATTGGGCCCCGCCCTCGAGCCCCTCTATAGTTGGGCTTACATCTCTGGAGAGCCCCCTCTCCAGGTCTTCTCACGCAGAGTCAGGCCACCCAGTCCCTCCCTCTTGCCGGCCACCTTCTCCTCTGGGCCCTTAGCGCTTGGGTCCCGCTTGCTGGCCCCTGATGCTGAGACGGGGGTCTTAGGCTCGTGCTGAGACAGCTGCTCCATACTGCTGTACACCTAAGAGCAGAGTGGGAGGTGCTGAGTAGGTCTTCGCGCGGGAGCCAGTTTTCTGCAACCGGAGGGCGCAAACCGCGCTCTGTCCTCCGCCTGTTCAATTCTACAATTCTCTGCACCTTCAAGAGACCTCATGCAAAGTTAAGCCTGCTTTGCTCTACTTAGCCCAGTCGTATAGGCCTTCCCTAATTCCTATCTATATGTCTCCAGGCTGGACCAGGCATCCTTCCAGTTGCTCGGTACTGCTAAAGCTTTGCACGGCTTTGACCTTCCCCTACTCTCACGCCAATCCAATGCCAACCCTAACTCTCCCTCCAAACAAGACCTCTCAACTCTCTAGTTCCCAACCCCTCTCTAACTTTCCAAACTGAGACCTCAGATGCATGGGACATTAGCGCCCAAAGACCTTCCAGGCTCAAGTCCCGCTTGGCGCACCTTGCTGAATCGCGGCGAGCAGGAGGAGAATTGGCGGATCTCCACGGGCTCCTCTTCTGTGGTGTCGTCCTCATCATAGGAGTTCACATGGTGATACCTGTCGGAGCGGGCTGTAGAACCGCCACCTCCTCAGAGCCCAGCCGAACCAGGTCCTCGCCACGCCCCCTCCAATTTTCTCTGAGTTTCTTCCTTAGACCTTCCCTTCCCTCTCCCACTCCCCCATTCTCCAAATCTACGCCTAGAGTTCTGGATTTGCTACAATACCCAATGAGTTTACAGCACCCTGCACCCTGGCTCCACCTCAGGCTTCTATAGGTTTTGCCCCTTCTTGGTTGTAGCCCTATCATCTAACAAAAGTCAAGGCCCAACATGACAGTTCTCCCATGTTGAGCCTCCAACCCTGTCCCCTACTGAAGTCCTTGCCCAGTGCTTTTGCGTTTTTTTTTGTTTTTGTTTTTGTTTTTTTTTTTTTTGTTGTTGTTGTTGTTGGTTGGTTGGTTGGTTTGGTCTTTTGAGACAGGGTTTCTTTGTGTAGTCCTGGCTCTCCTGGAACTTACTATGTAGACCATGCTGGCCTTGAACTCAGAGATCCGCCTGCCTCTGCCTCCTGAGTGCTGGGATTAAAGGCGTGTACCAACATGCCAAGCTCATCGTTGTCTGGTTCTTAGCACCAGCATCATTGTTCCCAAAGTGGATAGTGCCAAATCCCACCCCAAAGGCAGTTTGGGTGTTTTCTCTATCTTTTTTTTTTTTTTTTCAACCTTACTGAAACTTAAACCCAGGTTCTCTCCCATACTAAGCAAGCACTACCTCTGGGCTGAATCCCTAACCAGCTTCCCACTTTACTTTTTCTTTTTAATTGTATAAATGTGTGTATTTGTGTGTGTGTGTGTGTGTGTGTATTTGTGTGTGTGTACGCGCATGCGCATACCTGTGTATGTTTGAGTGTATGTGCCTGGAGAGAGTGAGGCACAGGGCCCTCTGAATCTGCAGTTACAGATGTTTTTGAATACCCCCTGCTCACCCTCAACCTCCACCCTCTGGCTTGGATGTTGGGAACAGAGTCTGTATCCTCCCGAGAGCAGCAAGGGCTCTTGAACCAAACCTTCTTTACAGCCTTTGTTATTTCTATTTTGTTTTAAAGTGTGTACATGTT
This sequence comes from Mus minutoides, assembly GCA_902729485.2. NCBI lineage: Eukaryota > Metazoa > Chordata > Mammalia > Rodentia > Muridae > Mus > Mus minutoides. Next base: position 1,822,661 of record LR749487.1, on the reverse strand, counting down.
CTGCCTGAGTATATGTCTCTGTACCACTCTTATGCCTCATGTCCATGATGGTCGGAAGTGAGTGTTGGGTCCTCTAGAACTGGAGTTACATGTGTTTGTGACTGAGAATGTGGATGCTAGGAACTGAACCCAGGTCTTCCAGAAAGAGCAGCCACCTCTCCAGCACCCACACCCATTTTGACAGAGTCTCAGCCTGGAGCTCACAGATATATATATATATGTCTACATCTGTTTTCCAAGTGCTGGGATTAAAGTCATGTACCACCATGCCCAACTTTAAAATACTTTACTATAGCCAAGGTAGCCTTGAACTTGTTAGGTAATTGAGACTGACCTTGAACCCCTCCACGTGCTAGGATAACAGACTCACTTTTTATTTTAAAATGGAGTCCCACTAAGTTGCTTAGGCTGGCCTTGAATTCTCTGTGTAGCATAGAAAGCTTTGCCTTCTTAGTCTCTGGGACGACAGGCCTGTACCACCTGGCCTGACCAGTGTCAGCCTTTTTATCCCGACATACCCTTAGCCAGGCTCCATCCCAGTCCTCACTGTGGGCCCTCTCTTTGGATACCATTCTCTACTGGGACCTGACATTGTGTCTCTCCCTACCCCCAACTCACTGTCAAAGTAGCTGGTGTCATCTTCTGACTCTAGGTGGGGGATGAACTCCGCCTTCTGCCGCAGTAGTCCTGTCCAGTCTAGGTCTCGGAAGAAACTGTGCTGTTTCACCTCAAAAGCGCCACCTATGGGCAGAAGATGAGAAAGGTGCCTGACAACCTGCCCAGCACACCAGCCCTTCAGCCCATTTACCGCCCCAGGCCTCAGCTCAAGCTGGGGCAGCACCATACTCCCCTCTCAGCTGTTTCGAAGAAGGCCTCTTACCTGCCCCAAGCCGGACCAGGGGGTTGGTCTGCAAGAGGCTAGATATTAGAAGCTGTGCATCTGTGGGCAGGGCCTCATCCCCTTCAGGCCACAGTATGTCATCTGCAAAGCAAAATGAAGCTGAGGTCGCCCCAGGCTGCCCATCTTTCCATAGTCCCACGTCCCACCTAGGAGTCACGTACCACTGATGACCTGTCCAAAGAGCTCTTCTGGGGTATCCCCAAAGAAAGGCACGCAGCCCACCAGGAACTCGTAGAGGATGATCCCCATCGCCCACCAGTCCACTGGCTTGCCGTAGCCCTGGCGCAGGATGACCTCCGGTGCGATGTACTCTGGGGTCCCACACACCTGGGGGCAGGTGGTCAGCCTGTGCCCTGGCCACAGAAGGGGCCTCAAGGGAGAGCTATGCCCCCCCCACCAGGCCCCGGGTTCCTGAGGTCCTTCCAGGTCACTCCACCCTTGGTGACTCCCATGCCCACCACACACCTGTTTGTCCAGGAACTCCCGGGCATCCTTCTCAATGTGCCCCTCATATAAATTGGTGGTCAGACTCATGAGTCCCATCTTGGAGAGGCCAAAATCCGTGAGCTTGATGTGGCCCATGGAAGTGATGAGGAGGCTTCAGGGACAAGGACACAGAGCAGGTTTCAGAAGTGAGGTCCTTGCCCTTCACTCCTGGGTCTTCCAAGGAAAAATGGGGGTGGGGCAGGAGGATAAAGAAGGCCAAAGCTCACTTGTCTGGCTTGAGGTCACGGTGCACAATGCCATAATTGTGTAAGTACTCAAGGGCTAGAACTGTTTCTGCAAAATACATTCGTGCCATCTCCACAGGCAGTGCCCCAATGTTCTTGAGGAGAGTGGCGCAGTCACCACCTGAGAGCCAAAGAAGAGATTCAGGTAAAGAGAGAGTCACCCCCATACCCGAAGCCAAGCACACAATACTCACTGTTTCTCTACTTCCGTTGTACCTATTTTGCAGAAGGGGAAAACTAAGGTCTAGAAATGGAAGCTCTTTTCAAGTCTCAGAAAGAGCCGCATTCTCCTAGGCTTACGTAGTGTTATTAGTCACCCTCTGAAATTGGCATGTCCAACCCACTTACTTCATAAGGACTCAGAGAGAAGTCTGGTCACACAGCAAGTTGATGATAATGAGTTTTGTTTAGAGTCAAAGAAAACATGACTCTTGGCCTCTTGACAACTGAACCTTGAGGGTCAAGGGTTTTTAAGTGTGGCTTGCTGGCTTCCACCCAGGAGGAATGTGAGCCGCATGTTATTTAGCTGCAGATGGGATCCAGGCCCTTGTGCATGCTCAGCGATAATTCCAGTATGGAGCCACACACCCCCAGCCCCTCCTCAGTGGATTCGGTGCTTTACTACTGAACCAGGGCACCATCCAACATTCGTAGTTTAGTTTGCCTGATACCCGCTCTTTCCTTTTCTTACAGGGGTAGATGTCACTCAAGGCAAACCACCTAGGCCAATATGCAACAGGTTTATGCCCTTTCACATGAGCATTATACAGTATGCAATCGGATGGACAGCAGCCTTCCTACACTGCGGTGCATCAGGAGGGAGCATGCATGTTGTGTGAGAAAGCAGTGCTATGTGACAGCCGATAGCTTGGTAAGAGCACCTAGATGCAGCCATTCCTAAAGGCGGCAAAGCATATAAGTTCATATGTTCCCTTGCTACATGAGATAGAAAAAGATAAATGAAATGGCTGGGGCTGAAGCCAAGCACACACAAGGCCTTGAGTGTGAACACCAACACGGCTCAGCCATACGTTAAGATGGAAAAAAATGTAAAATGTAAAGAGTGAATGATAATGTAAACTATGAGCTTTAGTTAGTTGATATTGTAATCATTTAATTAACTTTATCTGTAATAATCTATTTATAATAATATTCACTGTTAACTAAATTATAACTGAAGCTGGCCTGGAACTGTCTCTGCCTGGGGACTTGACTCAGGAGAGCCACTGCCTGGAATCCTCCAGTGGAGCACTAGGGTTATGGATTCCATCCCCAGCACCCCACAAAAAGCAATTATGTAAGAACAAACAGAAAGTGGAAGAAAGAAATGGGTGAAGCTGCACACCTAAAATCTCAGCTATGTGGAGATTGAGGAAGGAGATAAGACTATTTCAGAGAGCACGCTCTCGCACACTTGCAAAGGGGCAGAGAGGAGAGAATTGGATGGATAATGCATAGATGAGCAGAGAAGGAAAAGAATGTAAAGAAAGAGATACTTCAATAAACAAATTGATGGGGATAGAATGGGGGTGTTTACATATTAATAGGAATTATAACTTAATTAAAAATTAAAAGGGCTGGGTGTGGTGGCGCATGCCTTTAATCCCAGCACTCAGGAGGCAGAGGCAGGCTGATTTCTGAGTTCGAGGCCAGCCTGGTCTACAAAAGTGAGTTCCATGGGCTGGTGAGATGGCTCAGCGGGTAAGAGCACCCGACTGCTCTTCCGAAGGTGATAAGTTCAAATCCCAGCAACCACATGGTGGCTCACAACCATCAGTAACGAGATCTGGCTCCCTCTTCTGGAGTGTCTGAGGACAGCTACAGTGTACTTACATATAATAAAATAAAATAAATCTTTAAAAAAAAAAAGTGAGTTCCAGGACAGCCAGGGTTATACAGAGAAACCCTGTCTCGAAAAACAAAACAAAACAAAACAAAAACAAACAAACAAACAAAAAGAATTATACCGAACAAACCATAGGCAGAGTAGGCAGACATCAAGGACAGGATATCAAACAGTTGGGAAAGCGAGCATATGATCAGATAGGGTGACCCTGGGTCAAGTGTGTGACCCAGCTGCATTGACTGGCGCAGCAGCGCCCAAAAATGGCCGTACCTTCCACATACTCCATGACCATACAAAGGTGGCGCCGGGTCTCAAAGGAGCAGAACATGCCGACCACAAATGGGTTCTCTGCAAACGTGAGGATGTCGCGCTCCACAAACGCCTGCTGGATCTGGTTGCGCAGGATCAAGTTCTGTTTGTTGATCTTCTTCATGGCGAAGCGCTGCCGCGTGTCCCGGTGCCGCACCAGGTAGACGGCCCTGCGGGGGAAGAGAGCGAGGACCGGCCATCACCTCCGAGACATCCGGCCTCCGCCACCCTCCCCCGCCAGAGCCCCGGGTGGCTCACCCGTAGGCACCATTGCTAATGAGCTTGATAGTGTCAAAGTCACTTTCACTGGGAGGTTTCTTGGCCTTGGAGGTGCTGCTGCGACCCTGCAGGGAAAAGTGCAAGACCACCACCATCATCACCACCTTTACATATGGGGAAACTGAGGACCGGAAGGGAGTAAAAACTACTTTATCCAGTTTGCACAGTGAGAAAAGAGGACACTTGAACCCAAATATTCTCTGCTGTCATACTTCCAATTTCTGCTATTAGGAAAGATAAAAAACCTACAAAATGGCTAGTCGCACAACATGTATGAAATGTTCCTAGAAGTTGGCAGCTGGCAAGGTGGCTCAGTGGGTAAAGGGGCTTGCCACCAAATCTGACAGCCTGAGTTCAATCTCCAGGATAGACTTGTAGATGGAGAAAGCTGGCTTTCTCAAGTTGTCTTCTGATCTCCACACACATAATATATATAAATAAATGTAACTTACACATACATGCACACAAACAAAATTAATAAAGGTAATAATAAATGCTAAATCAAAATTTCCCAGGAATCAATAACTAAGCCTAAGGATTGAAAAGAAAAGATATGGGGCTGGTGAGATGGCTCAGTGGTTAAGAGCACCGACTGCTCTTCCGAAGGTCCAGAGTTCAGATCCCAGCAACCACATGGTGGCTCACAACCATCCTTAATGAAATCTGATGCCCTCTTCTGGAGTATCTGAAGACAGCTACAGTGTACTTACAAATAATAAATAAATAAATCTTAAAAAAAAAAAAAAAAAAAGAGCCGGGCGTGGTGGCGCACGCCTTTAATCCCAGCACTCGGGAGGCAGAGGCAGGCGAATTTCTGAGTTCGAGGCCAGCCTGGTCTACAAAGTGAGTTCCAGGACAGCCAGGGCTATACAGAGAAACCCTGTCTCAAAAAAAACAAAAACAAAAACAAAAACAAAAAAAAAAAAAGGAAAGATATGACTGGGTATGGTGGCGCACATCTTTAATCCCAGCACTCGGGAGGCAGAGGCAGGCGGATTTCTGAGTTCAGGGCCAGCCTGGTCTACAGAGTGAGTTCCAGGACAGCCAGGGCTATACAGAGAAAGCCTGTCTCAAAAAAAAAAAAAGAAAAAGAAAAAGAAAAGGAAAGATATGACCAGGCGGTGGTGGCACATGCCTTTAATCCCAGCACTCAGGAGTCAGAGGCAGGCAGATTTCTGAGTTTGAGGCCAGCCTGGGCTACAGAGTGAGTTCCAGGATAGCCAGAGCTACACAGAGAAACCCTGACTTTTGGTTTTGGTTTTGGTTTTGGTTTTGGTTTTGGTTTTTTTGACACAGGGTTTCTCTGTGTAGCCCTGGCTGTCCTGGAACTCACTTTGTAGACCAGGTTGGCCTGGAACTCAGAAATTTACCTGCCTCTGCCTCCCAAGTGCTGGGATTAAAGGCATATGCCACCACACCTAGCCTAGAAACACTGACTTGAAAAACAAACAAAATAAAATTGAAAAGGAAAAATATGGGAAGTCAGTGGTGGCTCCACCTTTAATCCTAGCACTTGGGAGGCAGAGGCAGGCAGATCTCTGTAAGTTTGAAGACAGCCTGTCCTCAGAGCTAGTTCCAGGACAGCCAGGGCTACACAGAAAAAAACCCATTTTGAAGCAAGATGACCATGAGTTCTAGGCCAGCCTGGGCTATAGCCTAAGATCCTGTTTTTAAATTTTGAGGTCTTGGGTCTGGTGCGATAGCTTAAATCTGTCAAGTGTCTGCCTTGAGTTCATATCCCCAGGAATCAAATAAAAGTTGGAAATGGTGGCCTCTGCCTAACCCAGCACTGGGTAGGGTGGAGCTCTGTGGAGCTTACTGGAGAGCCAGCCTAGATGATTGGCGAGCTTCAGGCTCAGTGAGACAGCTTATTTAAAAAAACATAACCGAGAGCAATTGAGGAAGACACTAGATATATTTCTACCTGTGCACGCGCGCGCGCGCACACACACACACACACACACACACACACACACACACACACACACAGAGCTCAGGGAGGAAGAGCTAGTGTACAGATGGTAAAACTGAGGTTCAGAGTGTGAAACCAAGACACTGGCACTTAGCCTGAGGCAGACAGCCCCTGGCTGGCCTGAGCACCAGGCCTTGGCCACAGCTTACCTCAGATGTGTCGTCTTGCTCTGGAGTGTTGGAGCCCCCGCTGTCCTGCTCCTCTAGGCGCACCACATCTACAAGGAGGTGGGTGTGAGTGACTGTCCTGCTGCTCAGCCCGCCCCCTCAGGCCCCTCGCACACCTGGAAAGGGGTCCCGAGTGAGGCCCAGCTGTCGGATGATGTATCTGGGGATGTCAGTTTTGACCAGGTGGCCCTCCTTGGCGTGTCCCTCAGCTGCCTCCAGAAGGTGGTAGAACTCTTCTGGGTTGAATTCCTAGGGCAGAGATGGGCTCAGCTTGCTGTGCCCACCGAGGGCTGCCCCATCCCCCACAATCCCGAGGCATTGCCCATCCCCCACACTCCCAAGGCGCCCCTCACCAGGCACTCCAGAAGCCTTGCAGGGCGAGAGATGATTATGAGCAGTTTCTTCACCAGCTGAGTGACAAAGGCTACCTCTAAGCTCTCTGAGCGTTCGTAGGCCTGGAGTGGAGTAAATGGGGAAATGGAGCTCACAGGTCAACTGCTCATCTGGGCTGCTTTCCCAGACCAGATTCTCAAGGCCCTGAGGATGCATAGAGCCCAAGGTGTTCCTGCTGTCTCATTTACAGAAGAGGACTGTGGTGCCAGTAAGTAAGCAAGTGAGACCCTGTCCAAAATAGTGGAGGATTCGTGGTGGCACACGCTTTAACCCTAGCACTCAGGAGGCAGAGGCAGGTAGATTTCTGAGTTCGAGGCTAGCCTGGTCTACAGAGTGAGTTCCAGGACAGCCAGGACTATACAGAGAAACCCTGTCTTGAGAAAAAAAGAAAAGAAAAAGAAAAAAAGAAAAAAAAAGTTGCCCTCATGGGGCTGGAGCGATGTCCCAGTGGTTAAGTGCATTGACTGTTCTTCCAGAGGACCTGTGTTCAATTCCCAGTAACCACATGGTGGGTGGTCACAACCATCTGTAATGGGATCTGATGCCCTCTTCTGGTGTATCTGAAGACAGGGACAGTGTACTCACATACATAAAATAAATACATAAATCTTTTTAAAAGGAAAGAAAGAAAGAAAGAAAGAAAGAAACAAAGAAAGAAAGAAAGAAAGAATGAAAGAAGAGAAAAACAGCTACCAGCAAACCTGCTGTTTCCTCTGCTCAAGGCCATCCTCCTGTCTCTTCCCACAGATGCCATCTTCTCACTCTTGCCCCAATTCCTGTCACATCCCCAGAGAGCCCTTCTGGGGACTCTGGGTGAGGCACCCAGTTACTGTTTTGTTTGCTTCCTAGCCCTAATGTCAGCTGACACCATGATCCTTGATCTGTTTCCCATGATTCCTGAACTAGCGTTCGCACCCTGAGCAGGCAGCAGACATACTTATCTTCTGAGCTGCCAGGCCCAGTGCACAGGAAGTGTTCAGAAAGCGCTCTCCACAATTCTTAACGTGGATGGGGTACAATCTTGTTTGCTGTTAGTTGTACCCCCTCTTAATTAATTAATTAATTAATAAGCAAGAACTGCTGTGTAGGACAGGCTGGCCTGGAAGTTGGGAGGTTCTTCCCTAGTGCTGGGCTGACAGGTGTGTGCTACCACAGCAGGCTCACTCACTTGTTTAAGTAATGATGTGTCCGGGTGGTAGTGGCACACGCCTTTAATCCCAGGGAGGCAGAGGCAGGTGGATTTCTGAGTTCAAGGCCAGCCTGGTCTACAACGTGAGTTCCAGGACAGCCAGGGCTATAAAGAGAAACCCTGTCTCGAAAAACCAAAAAAAAAAAAAAAAAAAAAAAAAGTAATGATGTGTGTGTGTGTGTGTGTGTGTTTTGCTAGGGATGGAACCTAGGGCTACCCATGTTAGGCAAACCTTCTGCCAAAGAGTCATGCACTCAGAGACATGTTAGCAATATTTTTTGAGCTGGGTACCATGCAAGACACCAGGGACTCTGTATTGAACAGAACTTTACCTTTCCAGTCATAGCCCTGACACTGGAGTACCAAAACAAAGAAAGAAGATAAGCAGAAATATATAGAATGATGTGTTGCTTGTGCAGGGTTTGAAATCACACACGGCCTGCGCGTGGTGCTGCAGGCCTGTGACTCCAGCTACTCAGGAAGCTGAGACAGGAAGATGTCAACCCCACGGCCTGCAGGGGTTATGCAGTGATTTGAAGGCCAGTTAGTGGACAACTTAGTGTTAACTAGGAGTGAGTGTAGCTTCCTTAGTAGAGTGCTGCTCTCCTGGCATGCAGAGGCCCTAGGTTCCATCCCTAGCATCTCATACATGGAAGTTGGCGGCAGCATAAGACTGTAACCCCAACACTCAATAGGTGGAAACTGAAGATTCCGAAGTTCAAGACCATCCTCAGCTACATGACAAATCGGAGACCAGCCTGCACTACTGGATACCCTGTTTTGAACAGGAAGGAAGGAAGGAAGGAAGGAAAGAAGGAAGGAGCTAGAAATTTAGTTCAGTGGTAAAGCATTTGCCTCAAGGCCACTGGTTCACAGGGTTCAATTCCCAATGAGGTTACGGGGGGTGGGGGGGGGTCTAGGAGGCCACCAGAAAGGGTGACAGTTGCTTAAATAACTGAAGGGCCTGTATGGGGACAAATTACAGCTCCTCCATTGGACCTAGAGTAAGAACCACAGTACCCTGCCAGCCTGGAATACTGCTCTTGACGGGTATAGGAACCAGGTGGGGTCTGTACGGCTCGTGGGCGGGGCCTGAGGTCATTGGCACTCACGTCCTGCAGCAGCTTCTCTAGGTTTTCCTGCAGTTCATAGAAATAGACCGTGGTGATGAGCCCATCGCGGGACTTGGTAAGGCAGTCTCGGGCCAGTTCAATGATCTGATGGTGGATGAAGCTGAGCACGCCATCGGCCAGCGGCAGCACGCTGTCAGGTTCATAGGCGCGGGCAAAGTCCCGCAGCTTCTCTTCCATCTGCGCGGTGGCCTGGACAGCGGTACAGGGATGCAAGGCTCTAGGAGGCTGTGGTCACTGGAGCCTGCGCCGCGCTCGCTGACCGCTAGGGGGCGCAAGGAGCCCAGGAGCTCAAGTGAACGAAGGGAAGTCGCGTGATGGGGGGGGGGGGGCGGTGTCTCACCTTCGGGAACCGCTCCTTGTACACATGGTTCATCATCACAATTTCGTTGTCGTAGGAGGAGGGGGAGCGTCCGGGGCTGCAGGAGAAGAAATTCATCTTGTCCAGTCCCCTGATTTCGTGTTGCCCTCCACCCGCCGCCGCCTTTCCCCTTCCCCCGCCCCGGCTCGCCCTCCACTACATTTTCCCAAGGCCGAAGATTCCCTGGGCATGCACCAAATTCCATCCCTCCAGAAGGGAAGTTCGGTGCCAGCGCACCTGAGGCTGCGAGAGCGAGGACGCACGGCGGGAGAGCGGCGGCCACCATCCTCGTCCGTGATGCTCTCGGTACTGCCGAAGTGTTTGGACAGAAAGTGCAGCTCGTCCACGGTGGGCTGGTACGGTAGTTGATGCAGGCGCTCCTGGGAGGAGCAGGAGGACTACGGGGAGGGCGGTGGGTCAGAGCCACCGCAGGGGCAGCACAGCACTGGACCCTGACCTGGGGCTCCCTTCTGTGATCCCAGAGCTTAAGAGGACAGAGGGTTTGAGGCCAGCCTCGGTTACACTGAGATTCTATCTCAAACCACCAAGGGGTTGGAGAAAATAGCTATGCAGAACCATCCATTGGCTCTTACCTTACAGTGCGCTCTCAAGGCCTTCCACTAGACCTCCTGGCCTTACCTCCTTGCCTTCACTCCTCCTACGCGTACCTCTGCCCGCTCTATTCCACCCCTACTGCTCCTGCAGATCTTTGAACATGGCAGATCCGGTTCTGCCCTCGGAGGCTTGGCATTAGCTGTTTTTTATGCTTGGATCATTCCCCCTGTGGATCACCTGCCCTGCTCCAACCCTTGGCTGGAGAGCTAGCTTTTTCTTTTCTTTTCTTTTCTTTTCTTTTTTTTTTTTGGTTTTTCGAGACAAGGTTTCTCTGTATAGCCCTGGCTGTCCTGGAACTAGCTTTGTAGACCAGGCTGGCCTTGAACTCAGAAATCCGCCTGCCTCTGCCTCCCGAGTGCTGGGATTAAAGGCGTGCGCCACCACGCCCGGCTCGAGCTAGCTTTTTCTTTTCCTTCCCTTCCATCCTTCTTTCTTTTGTGGTACTGGAGATCAAGCCCAGGGTCTCAGGCATGAAAAGCAAGTTCTTTGTTTCTCCCCCCCCCTCTTTTTTTTTTGGTTTTTCCAGACAGAGTTTCTCTGTGTAGCCCTGACTATCCTGGAACTCACTCTGTAGATTAGGTTGGCCTCGAACTCACATATCCCCCTGCCTCTGCTCCTCAAGTGCTGGGATTAAAGGCATGTGCCACCACTGCCCAGCCTTTCCTTTTTTCTTTTTTCCTTCTTCCTTCCTTCTTACCCTGCTCCCCCACCAATGGTGGTAAGGGATGGAAGTAAGGTCTCATGTAGCTTAGGCTGGTCTTGGACTCCTAATGTTCATATTTTAGAGTCTCCAGGAGGGATTACAGGCTATGCCAGGGTATCCCGCTGTACCACACAGCTACTTTCAGATTGCTGCTGCATCCTGTTTTCTGAGGCCTTAGGAGTTGACCATGGTGCTGACCTCCTGAACACCTCACCCCCAAGTCCCAACTGATTCTTTATCTTGGCTTCAACCACTTCCTCTAAAGGCTTGCTTTATACCCTCAGCCAGGTCACATGATCAATCTTGTAATCATGGCAAAGGATGGAAAACCAGAGCTTTGCCTGCAAGGGGCACTGAAGGACAGAGATTTCTGAGGTGTGCAGTGGATAAGCAATTGGGCTTGAGGTAGAAGCTATGCAGGCTCTGGCTAGCCAATACTTGGGATCGTGCCTTAGTCCCCAAGACTGAGTCATCACGGACAACGAGAAATGAGTAGGTTCCTAGGGAAATGCACTGAGAGCAGAGAGGGGCCTCTGCGAAAGACCCATCGCCTCTAACGGACGGACAGCTGAGCATTCTCAAGGGCTGTAAAACCTGGTCTCTCAGGACAGCTGGGACCTCCGGTCTTGGTGCGGTCACTTGAGTCCATACCCATCCATCCATCCACCTCCACATACTCACTGAAACGGTCGAGCTGGGCGTGTTGGTGCCATAGCCAGAGGAAGGGAGCGAAGCAAGTGACCATCGGCGTCCATCCGCCCTGCAACCCAGTGAAGCTACTCAGAAGCCGCCAGGGGTCCTTCACTCTCCAAGTGAGAGAAACCACTGGCCATGTGCAGCGTGGGGGTGGGGCATAGGGTGCTCAGATACCTGAGGCTCCCAGAGTAAAAAGAGAAAGATGGCATCTTCTAGTCAGGTGCCAGGGTCTTGGAGGAAGGATCGCGCCTCTTTGGGACTTCCTATGATTCTTTCTTGCTTGGCATTATCACCATACCAAAAAAGCCACACACACACACACACACCCCAGAGCGGACAGAGGAAGACTGGAGAAGCCCATCCACGAGAGGTCAGGAATGAGGCTCAGCAGCAGTGAGCTTTCTTAGCATGTGTTAGTTAGGTCTTGGGCTCAATCTCCAGTATCACAAATCATAGTAATACAGTAAAAAAGAAGCTAACACAAATAAGTCATCCCTGGGGACCACAGGATCCAACTCCAGAGAGTCTCCACAAGAAATATCCCAGAGGCCGGCAAGGTGGCGCACGCCTTTAATCCCAGCACTCGGGAGGCAGAGGCAGGCGGATTTCTGAGTTCGAGGCCAGCATGGTCTACAAAGTGAGTTCCAGGACAGTCAAGGCTACACAGAGAAACCCTGTCTCAAAAAAAAAAAAAAGAAAGAAAAGAAAAGAAATATCCCAGAGAAGACCCCTAGGGATCTTCTACACAAAAATAACCTATCTTAGCCGGGCGTGGTGGCGCACGCCTTTAATCCCAGCACTTGGGAGGCAGAGGTAGGCGGATCTCTGAGTTCGAGGCCAGCCTGGTCTACAGAGTGAGTTCCAGGACAGCCAAGGCTACACAGAGAAACCCTGTCTCAAAAAAACAATAATAATAATAATAATAATAATAATAACCTATCTTTGGGCAAGAGACATGGTTAAGCAGTTAAGAGCACTGGCTGCTCTTCCAGAGGACCAGGGTTCAATTCCCAGAAACCACATGGTAGCTCACAATCACCTGTAACTCCAGTTTCAGGGGATCTGACACCTTTGCACAGACATTAATACACTAATGTATGTAACATAAAAATAAATAATAATTAAAAAAACACACACACATCCTCTAGCAGACCCAGTTACACACTGACATGGGTCTACACACTCTTGGGTGCACACAACCACTCTCATAGGATAGCTGCAACTATTCATGCTCTTGCACCAGGTTTGGTCAAGTTCACAGACTGAGCCTGGTAGACTGGCACAGGACTATAATCCCAACACTCAAAAGGTGGAGGCATGAGGATTGAAGGTTCAAGGTCAGTCTGGACAACATAGTGATATCATGACTGAAAAACAGTCAAAGGGGACTGGAGAGATGCTCAAAAGCCGAGGGCAGATGTTTCAGGGCATCTAGCCATGGTAGCACACACCTTTAATCTCACCATTTAGAAATCAGTGGCTGGTTGATTTCTGGGAGTTAGAGATTTGCCTGGTCTACAGAGCAAGTACCAAGACAACCAGAGGTCATAGAAAGATCTTATCTCAAAATAAACACACACACACAAGCGAGAGAGAGAGAGAGAGAGAGAGAGAGAGAGAGAAGAGAAATGCCAGGCATGATGATGTACACCTTTAATCCCAGCACACAGGAGACAGAAGCAAGCAGATCTCTAAGTTCAAGGCCAGCCTAGTCTAAATAGTTCCAGAACAGCCAGGGCTACACAGAGAAACCCTGTTCCCAAACAAAACAGAAGCACTCGTTGATCTTGCAGTGGACCCAGGTTCAGTGCCCAGCACACACATGGTGGCTCACAACCACTTGTAGATCTCACTCCAGGATCTGGAATTGAACTCTCTTCTGAACTCTGCAGACACCAGGCATGCTCATGGTGCACATACGTACAGACAAAACGGTCATATAAAAATATATAAATCTAGAAAAAATTAAAACAAAATAAGGGCCAATGAGGTGGCTCAGTAGGGAAAGGAGCTTGTCTTGAAAGCCTGATGACCCAAGTTTGATTCCTGGAACCTATAGTAGGTAGGTGGGGTGAACTGACTCCTGACAGTCATTCTCTGTCCTCTGCATGAATACTACAAACACCTGAGTGTGTGACACGTATAAATAAAGAAGTATAGGGAGCTGGAGAGATGGCTAGGCGGTTAAGAGTACTGACACTCTTCCAGAGGTCCCGAGTTCAATGCCCAGCTACCACTTGGTGGCTCACAACCATCTGTAATGGGATCCAACTCCTCTCAGAGAATGACAGTGTACTCACATATATAAAAAAAATATATCTTAGAAGAATAAGATGAAGGAGAAGGAAAAGGAGAAGATGTAAAGACAGGCAGGGCTGGTCATGGTGGTGTTCACTTTTAATCCCAGCATTTAGGCGGCAGAGGTAAGGGGTTCTCTGTGAGTTCCAGGCCAGCCTGCTCTACACAGCCATTTCTGGTGGTGGTGAATTTCTACCTGAGAAGTAGAGGACCGGGCAGGGGTGGCGCATGCCTTTAAGCCTAGCACTTGGGAGGCAGAGGCAGGTGGATTTCTGAGTTCAAGGCCAGCTTGGTCTACACAGTGAGTTCCAGGACAGCCAGGGCTATACAGAGAAACCCTGTCTCGGGGAAAAAAAAAAAAAAAAAAAAAGGAGGAGGAGAAGGAGAGGAAGAGGAAGAGGGAACATCTTAGTAGTAGAATAGTTCAAACTTCTTGGTTACACAGCAAGTTGTAGGCCACCCTGAGCTACACAAGACCTTGTCCCAAATGGCATAAAACACATACGGAAATTCAGTCTGTTGGAGCTATCCTGGCCAACAGGATAGCTGGACAGGCGGGTAGGCCAGTGGTTAAGAGTGCTTGCTGCTATTGCAGAAGAACCTCGTTCAGTTCCCAACACCCACATGATGGCTTATGACCATTTATAACACCAGTTCCAGGAGATCTGATGCTCTCTTCTGACCTTGAAGGGCATCAGGCACTTAAGTGGTGGACACATATACAAGCAAACCATTCAGGACGTAGACACATAAAATAATATTAAATGTAAAAATCTTTTAAAGTTTCAGCCAGGCAGTGGTGGCACATGCCTGTAATCCCAGCACTTGGGAGACAGAGGCAGGCGGATTTCTGAGTTCGAGGCCAGCCTGGTCTACAGAGTGAGTTCCAGAACAGCCAGGAGCCAGGACTGCACAGAGAAACCCTGTCTCGAAAAAAAAGAAAGAAAGAAAGAAAGAAAGAAAGAAAGAAAGAAAGAAAGAAAGAAAAGAAAGAAAATCTTTTAAAGTTTCTAACTCTCTTCAGGCCAGCCTGGACTACTGAGTGAATTCCAGGACTGCCAGGGTTACATAGAGAAACCCTGTCTTGGAAAAGAAAGAGAAAGAAAGGAAGAAGGAAGGAAAGTTCCACTTTTCGGTCCCACACTCATGACTCTTCACTAAGGCAGTTGTGTGTCCATAGCCTCAGCACATGAACTGCAACATTCTCTCATACATTCTCACACACCAATGCATAACCACATGCCAAGCAGACCCGCACTGACACACAGTCTGACAGACACACAGACAGTCGCACACTGACTCACTCGCCCGCTCTGTGCTTTCGTCTTCATGCAGCTACACATCCGAGACTCTCATTCATTGTCAGACAGTCAAACTCCCACACAGCTACACACTCATCCAGTCATGCTGATGCCCACACCCATTGATGCACACAGGCCAGAACTCTCTCACACGAATTATTATGTCACAGACACACACTCACATACATTCCCACTCACACAGGGCCACAAATTCAGCCAGTCACACTGACACCCATTCATTAATGCGCTGTGGCACAAACTCTCTCTCTCTCTCACACAGACACAGACACAGACACACACACACACACACACACACACACACACACACACTCCCACTCCCACCCAGGCTGCACGTGCCTCACAGATGCAGAAGTGGGGGTGTCTGCCTTTAACTTACAAACCCACAGTACACACAGATTCACATCCCAATGCACGTGCCTGTCACTACACTTGAACACGCCCACTCTGGCATTCAGATGGCAGGTCTTGTAGACACACCACCTGATCGGGTGCGCTCTGGCCTCTTTCTACACAGGACAAATGCGGAGTCACTCTTGGCTCCACACTTCCTTCAGCCAAGTTCTACTACTGTAGGAAGGACTTCCCCTCCCCCTCCAGGAAGCTATTCCCCATAACTTCCTACGGCCTTCATTGATACTTGCAATGACCCCTGACCTCTATTTTACTGCCTCACCCTCCCCTCACCATGCTAAGGACAGAAACGAGGTGTCATTCACCCCACGTGTCTAGTTCCTAGCCGGTCCTTAGCCATGAATACAGTTAAGAAAAACCATCCTCAATTCTCACGCTCCAAAGATCTCAATGACTCTTTTAAAGTTTCTCCACAGAAAGCAGGAACTCTCTGTCCCTCCCCACTTTTCATTATGTTCCCCAATAAGATTCATTTAAATCCACCAAAAACCTTGGAGGCAAACGCAATATCTTGCCTTTGGAAAGGTTGAGAAGATGTCCTAGCCGTCTTCCCCTGCATGGAGGGACTGAGGCCCTTGATGGGCTCCGTGCAGTGTGCGCTTGCGCACCTCATCTTGACAGTCCTGTTCTGTTGCTATGGAAACGATCGGCCAAGCGCATGAGGCTAGGAGGAGGCCGACCCTGGGGCCCCAGAGCACAAGCAGTTTCCCTCCAATTACAGCTCCTCTCCATTCTACACCAGTGATTGGCTCCACCTTTTTATAGTCTCCACCTTGAATTCTAGTAGCTTTCCGAGCTAGGACATTGAGGCCTTTCCACTGGTCCCCAGAGGCTACTCGGGTGCAATTAGGACAAGAACAGATGGTGGCCCAGACGGTGGATGGGGAGAATCGCACCGAGTTCTGGGGCCCTCAGGGGAGGGACTCACCTTCGGGAAGAAGCAAACGAGAAGTGGGCAGGAGTGTTGGGAGAGAAGTTGCGGGGGCTGTCCAAGGGACTGCTACCTGCAGGAGAAAGGAGGGATTTAAGATCTTCTGATCACCAAAATAGGTTGCCAGGGACAATTTCTAATGTAGGCCCGGGCATGTAGAGTAGGCTACGCCCCTTTTGCAGAAGGGTCTCCAGTCACTGAACTCACCTTGGTGCCCGTTTGGCCTCCTCTAAGAGGGCTTCGACTTTCAGCTATGGTTCCTCCGTTCTGCCTCTACCCTTGTCCAATCCAGCATCCTCTAAACTGAGTGCACCCCCACCATCAATCCTGAGTGGCCATGCCCATACAGAAATGGCCACGCCCCTGCTGTGGTCCCGCCTCCCTACATCCACAATGACCCCGACTGCATCCTTATCTCACCTAAGTGGCCCGGCAGTGGGGAGTGGGGTCGCGGTAGAGTCGGAGAAGTGCTTGTCAGGATGAGGCTTTTCCGGTTACTGGTCCGGCAACTGCCAGGGAAGGAGAGCGGGTGTCAACAGAGCCCCCAGAGCTTTGAGTGTGAGCCTACGCAGCCACTCTTCCATTTCAGTCCCTCACTTCTCTTCCAAGCAGCAGCCAGTACGTGTTACATCCAGGGTAGAGTGTGACTCGTGTGCAGCTCTGCGAGGTTTGTGTTAGCTATGGCCTGATCGTCAACGGTGATACCACTGGTGACCCTGAATGTCTGTGTCCTTGAGTCTGCCCATAGCATTCACATGTGGCATCCACTGTATGACATCCACACTGAATGACACTAGTGTGTCATGTATGTTCTCTGTGTGATGGCACATCCTTCTGTGTGGGTAATGCAGTGGGAAACACAGCTTGTTCATGACTGTGTAACTCCAGCATGGTGCATGAAGGCAGAAAGCTGCAGGTGTGCTGATGTCAGTTGGGGTTATCAGCATGAGAGATGCTGGCTGTGTGTGTTCAACATCTACTGTGTGTGGATTTAACACTCTGTGACAATGGGCGCATTCAAGCATGCGGCCGTGTACCACAAGGGTATCTGCTATGTAATTGTGTGTCCCTGCTTTTGCAGAAATCCCTATGTCTGTTTATCTTGGTGTCAATGTGACACAGATGCTGTGATGTTGCTAGGCATATGGTTGTGTCATTCTGAAAATGGATCTATGTATCTTGGATGGGAATGTTGTTTTGCTGGGTAGTCATGCGTGTGACATTTTACTAGGAGAGCGCGGTGTGTGTGTGTGTGTGTGTGTGTGTGTGTGTGTGTGTGTGTGACACAGGAGGTGACCCTATTTGTGCATGGCTTTGACCTGTGGCTGAGTATATGTGGTGTCTCCCAGTGTATGGGAGTCACTAGGGTTGTATGTGTGTGGTCATGTTCTATGTGACGCCGTGTCACTATTTTCAGTGTAAGGATGTGTTCGAGTTGGTAGGCTTCTTGCAGTGATAAAGACCCCCCCCTTCCTCTGCCTAGCAGCTGGGTAAGAAGAGCCCCTAGTTGCTCTAGCCCCCTCGCTCTCAGCCGCAGTGACTGAGCATATTAGCTTGTCCAAGAGCACGCAGATGGGGGCGGGGTGGGGGGAACCAAGCTGCGGCTATTGTTCTGAGGGTGCCAAGGCCCCCCTCCCAGCATTCCCCTACCCCCACCGGGCCGCCTGAGCCCACAGCGTCTGCAAACAAAGGCGCTGCAACCCCCCGCAGGCACGACCCCTTTCCCCAGCTCAGGCCTTTTCAGTGCCCCCCCCCCCGCAGCACCACCCGCACCATCCGCGTTTAACCCCATCCAAGGCACAGCGCGGACACCTCTGGCGCAGCTGGACAGCTAGCAGCATCCCGGCCCCGCCCTGCCGCAGCAGCCGGTAGGGTGGCTTCACCCGGAGGTCTGGGACAGAGTCTAGGGGTTGGGGGTCTACCTCTTGGTGCGGCGAAACATGCTGCCGCCGGGGAAGGAGGGCATCGAGAAATTGGAAAGCGCGGTCCAGAGAGAGTCAGACATGACCCGGTGGCGGCGACATGGTGGCAGGTGCGGCAGCAGCAGCGGCAGAGGCAGCGGCAGCGGCAGCGCGGGGAGCGAGTGTGCTGGGCGGAGGCTGGATCCGCAGAAGCGGCCAGGGGAAGGCGGGGGAGGGGAGGGCCCTGTTGCTGCAGCCAGTCGCGAGGGGGCGCTGCGGGGTGTCGCCGCGCGAGGCCCCGCCCGTGTGCACGCCTGATGCCCTACCTGGGGGCCTCATCCCAGTGCATCTTTTCCCCAAGGCTCACCTGCTGCTTTTCCGGGGCAGGGGTAAATCCTTCTGGAAGAAAAAGAGGTAAAAAGGATAAAGGTCAGCGTGGACAGTGGCCATTGCCCACGATGCCTCTCCGTTCACCTAAGGAGCAAGAGCTTCATCAGTATCACCATGTCACCCTTGCCTTCCTGATTCCTCTCCCGAGTCCCAGTAATCAAAACAGGGTCAAGTACACAAAAAATAGACCCAACTGGGCATCAAAAAGCAAGTCCATGCAAATAAAGTTTTACTTGGCTTTTTGACAAAACAGAATCTCATCTAGCCCAGGATGGCTTGGAGCTCATTACGTCACACATGCTACCCTCTGACTGAAACACCTCTGCCTCACCGTTCAAGTGTTCAGATTACAGCTATGAGCCGCCATGACAATGTTTGTAAAACACTGTTCTTCGTTCTGGACAGGGTCTCAGGAAGTCCAAGCTGGCTTTGAACTTGCTGTGAAGCTGAGGGGTAACCTTGATCTTCTAATCCTGTCTACAGGTTCTCTGCTCCACCCTCCACCACACCCTGTTTATTGGGTGCTGAGTCTCCAAAGCTGAGCTTTTGTGCAGCACGCTCTCCCAACTGAGCTATACCCTCAACAGAAAAAAATATTTCTCTCTCTCTCTCTCTCTCTCTCTCTCTCTCTCTCGTTTTTCAAGACAGGGTTTCTCTGTGTAGCCCTGGCTGTCCTGGAACTCACTCTGTAGACCAAGCTGGCCTCAAACTCAGAAATCTGCCTGCCTCTGCCTCCCAAGTGCTGGGATTAAAGGCGTGCGCCACCACAGCACTGCTTGAGGATCCAGTGTCCAAGAAGCTTGGCGATTTGAGGTATATTCCTAGTACCCACATTGTATAAGGCAAGAACCCACTCCAAGAGAAAGCTACTTGCTGACACACACATGTATGCGATACAGAGAGAGAGGGGGGGGGGTAGGGAGGGGGAGAGGGAGGGGGAGGAAGAGAGGGAGAGGGAGAGGGAGGGAGAGAGAGGAGAAATTTTGAAAGGAAGCAGGGTTGGAGGTATAGCTCAGCGATTAGGAGAACTAGCTGCTCTTACAGGGGTCCTGTGTTTAATTCCCAGTTCATCTCCAATCACAACCATCCATAATTAGATCTGACTCCTTCTCATGTGTATGAAGACAGAGTGCTCATATGCATAAAATACATGAATAATTAATCTTTAAAACCAGGAAGGGGAGCCAAGCGTGATGGCGCACACCTTTGAGCCCAGCACACAGGAGGCAGAGGCAGGCAGATTTCTGAGTTCGAGGCCAGCCTGGTCTACAGAGTGAGTTCTAGGACAGCCAGGGCTACACAGAGAAACCCTGTTTTGAAAAACAAACAAACAAACAAAGAAATCTGCCTGTCTCTGCCTCCCAAGTGCTGGGCTTAAAGGCATGTGCCACCACCGCCCTGCCCGGCTTTAATTTTTTTTTAATTTATTTTGTGTGTATTGGTGTTTTGTATACATTCATGTCTATGTGAGGGTGTCAGATCCCCTAGAACCATAGTCACAGACAACCGTGAGCCACTATGTGGGTCCTGGGAATTGAACCCAGATCGTCTCGAAGAGTAGTCAGCGCCCTTAACCACTAAGCTATCTCTCCAGCCCTGCCAAAAGCTTTTTTTTTTTTTTTTTTTTTTTTGGTTTTTTGAGACAGGGTTTCTCTGAGTAGTCCTGGCTGTCCTGGAACTCACTCTGTAGACCAGGCTGGCCTCGAACTTAGAAATCCGCCTGCCTCTGCCTCCCAAGTGTTGGGATTACAGGCATGCGCCACCACGCCCGGCTAAAAGCTTTTTTAATTAAAAAAAAAAATGTGGCTGAATGTGATGGCATATGCCTTTAATCTCAGCAGTCTGGAAGCAGAAGCAGGGGGATCTTTACGTTCTAGGATAGGCCAGCCTGGACTACAAATGGAGTGCCAGGACAATCAGGGCTATTCAGAGAAACCCTGTCTTACATTAAAAAAACAAAAAACAAACCAACATAAACAAAACAAAAAAGCAATGAAAAAAGAAAAATACTGCATTTATTTATTTACTCATGTGTGTGCACCATAATATGCATGTGGAGATCAAAGTGCAGCTTGTGGAAATGATGCTCTCCTGTTCTGTGTATCGTCAGCATTAGATTCAAGTGGTCAAAGTCAGTTGTAAATATCCTTACCCACCTAACCCCTGAGTAGTCCTTCTTAATAGCAGCAGTGGTAATAATTCCTATTGACTTTATGCATCCACATTTGAGAAAAATCTTGTTTGTTGGAAAGGGTTTGGCAAGCCCCTAGTGTTCAGGGAGCTGAGGCAGGAGGATCTCATGGGCTAGCTATTTAAGGATATCCTGAAACTAATTTTGTGGTCCAGACAGCCTCAGACCCAAAGGGATCCTCTTGGTTCAACCTGCCTAGTGCTGAGATTACAAGTAGATACTGTGTCTTATTTCTTTCTCCTTTGAAATCCACAAGTTTCCCTCCTTCCAGGACCCACCCCCACCTCCTCCTTCTCCTGGATAAACTGCTCCTCCTTTTCCTTTCAGAAAAGAGCAGGCCTCCCAGGGACAGAAATCAAACAGGACATAACAAGCTACAATAAGACTGGACACAGGCCGGGCGTGGTGGCGCACGCCTTTAATCCCAGCACTCGGGAGGCAGAGGCAGGCGGATTTCTGAGTTCGAGGCCAGCCTGGTCTACAAAGTGAGCTCCAGGACAGCCAGGGCTACACAGAGAAACCCTGTCTCGAAAAACCAAAAAAAAAAAAAAAAAAAGACTGGACACAAATGGGCAGTGGTGGTGCATGCCTTTAATCCCAGCACTTGGGAGGCAGAGGCAGGTGGATTTCTGAGTTGAGGCCAGCCTGGTCTACAGAGTGAGCTCCAGGACAACCAGGACTGCACAGAGAAACACTGTCTCGAAAAAACAAAACAAAACAAAACAACAACAACAAAAAAAGACTGGCCACAAACCCTCCTATGAAGATTGGATGAGGCAAACCAGTAGGAGGAAAAAGGTCCTAGGAGCAGTTGGAAGAGACAGCCCCAGTTCCACTATTATGAGTCCTACAAGAACACCAAGCTACACAGCCATAACATAATGCAGAGGACCTAGCGCAGACCCATGCAGGCTCCTGGATTGTCCATTCAGTCTCTATAAGTCCCTAAGAGACCTGGCTAGTCGGCAGTGTAGGCCGTGTTCTTGTGGTGTCCTCGACCCCTTTGGCTCCTATAATCCCACCCCCACCCCCATGCCTTCCAAGGGGTTCTGGAACTCTGCCTAATGTTTGGCTATAGGCCTCTGTGTCAGATCCTATCAGTTACTGGATGAAGCCTCTCGGACGATGGATTGTAGATATTTTCTTTCTTTTTTTTTCTTTTTTCTTTCTTTCTTTCTTTCTTTCTTTCTTTCTTTTTTTTTTTTTTGGTTTTTCGAGACAGGGTTTCTCTGTGTAGCCCTGGCTGTCCTGGCACTCACTTTGTAGACCAGGCTGGCCTCGAACTCAGAAATCCGCCTGCCTCTGCCTCCCGAGTGCTGGGACTAAAGGCGTTCGCCACCACGCCTGGCTGTAGATATTTTCTAATGTTAATTTGTCTTAAAA
Organism: Mus minutoides; assembly: GCA_902729485.2. Lineage (NCBI taxonomy): Eukaryota > Metazoa > Chordata > Mammalia > Rodentia > Muridae > Mus > Mus minutoides. Next base: position 1,800,542 of record LR749487.1, on the reverse strand, counting down.
AGACAAAGAAGGGCTGAAGATATGGCTCAGAAGTTAAGAGCACTGACTGCTCTTCCAGAGGTCCTGAGTTCAATTCCCAGCAATCACACGGTGGCTCACAGCCATCTGTAATGGGGATCCAATGCCACCTTCTGATGTGTCTGAAGACAGTAAGGCAGTGACTTTATACCCACATACATTAAATAAATAAATAATTTTTTTAAAAAGAAAGTAAGAAAAGATGTCTAGATGTGGTCTTTTGTCCTGGAGCTTAGGAATTCTGTGAATTTGAAACTAGCTTGGTCTACATAGCTATCTCTAGCCGGTTAGGGCTACATAGTGAGACACTATCTGAAAAACTAAACAAATAAAAGAAAAATGTGTCTGCCATACTATGCCCGGCCGATTTTGGCTGTTCTGGAACTCACTCTATACACTAGGTTGGCCTTGAACTCATAGAGATCTTCCTGACTCTGCCTCCTGAGTTCTGGGATTAAAAGAGTGGGCCAGCCGGGCGTGGTGGCGCATGCCTTTAATCCCAGCACTCGGGAGGCAAAGGCAGGCGGATTTCTGAGTTCGAGGCCAGCCTGGTCTACAGAGTGAGTTCCAGGTTAGCCAGGGCTACACAGAGATACCCTGTCTCAAACACACAAACAAACAAACAAACAAACAAACAGAGGAGGGATATGGAGGACGACAGCTGGTGTTATTCTCTGGCCTCCACCCATACATGAAGATACAAATACACATGTGTACACATCAGACATATACATACATGTGCAAAAACAACAAAAAGATATATATCCTAATCCTTTTTAAGACCTCTCAGACAAGAAAGTCTAGCTTTCAAATCCTCATTTTGACTTTTTTGATCTTGACAAATGACCTTCCCAAGTGATCCAGTATCCTGGAAGCCTCTGAGATCATGCAGATTTTTATCATTTTAGGGTGGGTCCTGGTATATGGTATATGCTCAGCCAGTAGTAGTTAAGTCCAGGCCAGAAGAAATGGCTCAGTGCTAATGGCATTTCCAACAAGCCTGATCCAGTGATCAGCCCCAGGACCCACAGAGTAAAAGGAAAGAATCCATTCTTTTGCCCTGAGGAGGCTGGAGAGATGTCTCAGCAGTTAAGAGCGCCAACTGCTTTTCTGAAGGTCCTGAGTTCAAATCCCAGCAACCACATGGTGGCTCACAACCATCCGTAACAAAATCTGACTCCCTCTTCTGGAGTGTCTGAAGACAGCTACAGTGTACTTACATATAATAATAGTAATAATAATAATAATAAGTTGTCTTGAGGGCTGGAGGGATAGCTCAACAGTTAAGAGCACTAGCTGCTCTTCCAGAGGACCTGAGTTCAACGCTCACAACCATCTGTAATGGATCTGATGCCCTCTTCTGCTGTGTCTGAAGACAGCAACAGTGTACTCACAGAAGAGAAATAAATCTTTGAAAAAAAAAGTTGTCCTGAGATCTCCACTCATGGGCAAAGGCACATGCTTACATACATACAGACACACACAGAGACAGACAGACAGACACACAGACAAACTGTCTCTGTCTCTGTCTCTCTCTCTGTCTGTCTCTCTCAGCTGGGGAGATGGCTCAGTGGGTTAGAGCACTTGTTCTTGCATAGGACCCAGATTCAATCGCCAGTACCCACATGTCAGCTCACAGCATTTCCAACTGAGGGGGTCTGATGCCCTCTTCTGGCCTCCATGGTCTCTGCTCACATGTAGTGCACAGGCATACATTCATGCAAGCAAAAGATTCTTACACATAATTTTTTTTAAAAAATAATAAACCCTGTCTCAAAAAACCAAAAAAAATAGTAACAAAGTTTTTTGAGTAAAAATTAAAACATAAAATGTTAAAGTGGTAAGTTATAAGATTTATAAATAGACATGTCACACCACAGAAAGTGGCTCAGAGAACCCTACCACTTTCATGGGTAAAGGACACTCAGATAGGGCATGTTTGAATGGCAGTCTTGCCCTGGAGGGGAGCCACAGTCATCAGAAAACCAGACCAGATTTTCTCTCTTATAATGGCAGGCTTGGGCTGAATTGGTCTCTGCTTACCACGCTAGACAACCTCACTGGACCTAGCAAAACCTAGACCTGGACTTATCAGCCATGGAGCCAAGGGCTCCAGACCTGTGTTACTTAATATGGTAGATAGCTGTAAGGAATCTTTAAATACCATGGAAAGAAGTCGTGGGGAATGGGCCTCACCTGCAATCTCCCCATAAACACTCCAGAGTGGAGAAAAGGGACAAGTTTAGATCCTCCATGTATTGGGGAGTAAGAGTCAGGGAAATCTTTGTGAGTTTGAGGCCAGCCTGGTCTACATAGAGAGTTCCAGGCCAGCCAGGGCTACACAGTGAGACACTATCTCAAAAACATTAAAAAATAAAAAGAAAGAAGAGAAATTCAGATCTTTGGAGTCAGACAAACGCCACCTCTCCTCTGTCTGCAAAACAATTCTGCTTTTCCCCATAGGGTATTGTGGCAGGACATTCGAACAATCAGCTCTTCTTATTTAAGATCCTAACTGCACATAGGCGATTCTCTAGCACTGAGGGACAGTGGGACTTTTGCTTAGCGATGGAATCGATGCGTGAGTGGACCCAGGCATTGTTAAAGTGGTTAGTTCGGAAGGCACAGGTGGTCGCATTCCGGAGAGCAGGGATTCTCTTTATAGCACCTCCTGAGCTAAATAGGTGAGCGGTAATCTAAAGGTTTGGGGGTGGAGTCTTGCGTCAGAGACAAAGTCCCGCGTGGCGTTGAGCCAATGGGATTCGGCGCCGGTTCCGAGGACCAGGACACACCCCGTGCAGGCCCCGCCCAGTTCCAGCGTTTTCACGAGGAGCGGATGGACCCGCTTAGCCGCTGGAGTACTTACTCTAGCTTTGCCGCAGCTCGCTCCCGTACTTAAGACTCATACTCCTTACCTACTCTGGGAGCAGGAGGGAAAGCGAGGAAGATGTCGAGAAGCTTAGACTCTGAGATTGTGTTTGAGAGCAAATTAGCTTTCTAACCAGGCTGCTTCAGCAGCAACCAGCCTCCTGGGATGTCCTTCCTACTGTCTGAGTCTCATCTTTTCCCCTGCTCTACCGATCGGTCATCTCTCGGTGGTCTTGATCTTAGAAATGGTGCATTAAGGGAGCCTAGAATTAGACAAAAGACTGAGCTCATATTTAACTTTATCTAAATTCTGGAGTAGAAGCAGGCGCTAACACCCCACCCCCCCACCCCCGTGGAGGCTCAGAAGGACCGGCCTCTAGGTAGCCCTAGGAGGGAAGCATTGATCATTTCACCTATGAGGTTAGTTTATGAACTCTCAGAGGACCATCTCAGCCTCAAAAATCCCTACCTACTTTGGGGGTGGGAACTCCTGAGGACTGGATTTGTTCCAGCCTTCCCCTTCACTCCAACAACCCTCAGTATCCCACTCTGCAGTGGACTCACGGCTCCTGCGCCTGCGCAGCCTGGAGACCAACATCTTCGAAGACTGCAAGGAGCTAAAAATCGCTCCCGCCCACCTACAAGCTGGGCTGGACTTAAGGATCGCGGGCGTGTGTGTGTGTGTGTGTGTGTGTGTGTGTGTGTGTGGTGTGTATGTGTATGTGTGTGTGGTGGGAGTATTGTAGTGAAGGAGGTGGACTGGAAAGTGGGGAGGCTGTCTAGGTGCCTGTCCAATTAGGGCAGTAGGAAGAGTCCTAGTGGCCAGACAGGTGAATGGAGGACTCAGGATAGCAAGCCTAGGAAGGGCTCTGGAGGTAGTGAGGGGCGAGGCTTACGAACAAACATGTTTACAGCTGCTGAAGCTTTGGCCCCGAGGGGCTCGAACCCTGGGGCAATAACTTTACTTGCTGCAGCTTCACCCCCAGACTGTCCAGGTGCCTGGGCAAGAACCTAGGCCCCCTCTCCCTCGGACTCCGGCGGGGCCAGGCGCCACCCAGGCCATCCTCGAGGGGGCGCGCTAGGAATGCAGCCCCTCCAGCAGCCTCCGGGATACCCGGGCGACGCCTGAGGGGCGGGGTCCGCGCTGCCAGGACGCGCGGACACAGCACTCTTCGGCTGAGAGCATCCTCTGGCAGTACGAAGGGGCGCCACGGCCGACCCTGGTGCAAGTTCTCCTGCGTTCTGCTCGGCCCCGCCCCAGGGCACCGACCCCATCCCCTCCTTGGAGCCCGGGCTGCGGCGTACCTGCAGCCTCCGGCGGCGGATCAGGCCAGAATCGTCCATGGCGGCGGCGATTTCGGTCCGGGGGAGGGAGGGAGGAGGGAGGCGGCGGCGGCAGGAGGAGGGAGGAGGGAGGGAGAGAGAAGCCTCGGGGACCGCGGCGGCGGCCGGCGAGGGGGGGCCCGGAGGGGCGGAGCGAAGCGGGGCGGGCCCGGCGCCGTCACTGCGTCTGGGAGCCGGAGCCGGGTTTCGGCCACCGCTGCCCGCGCTGGGGGTCGGGTAAACGGGGTTGGGTGGGTGGAGTCTCCAGATGTCCCTAAGGGAGGCATGCTGGAGACAGACCCTATCAAGACAGTCTCTTTCACAGACCCTCCAACCCAAGAAAGATCCCTAGGGGAGTTATTCTCACAGATGAATTCCTGGTGCGACTAGAGACCCCTACACACACACACACACACACACACACACACACACACACACACACACAGGAGACACATTCTCACAAGCGTGTGATTTGCTATGAAGAACTGTCCCCTCACCCTGAAAATCACTCCTAATAGAGATAATGTCAGAGAGATGACGTTTCATCTCAATTTCTCCCTTCCTGAGGCGGCATTTCTTCAAAGATCCAATAGGTGACATCTTTGGGAACCCTGGAAAGACTATCCCCCCAACGGGACGACTCGAAGGTATAGTCTCTTCTCTGTGGGAAATTGTCTCCACCCCAGGATACCCTTAGATCTCCACTGATGCATTCTTCCAGAGTCACGTGTTCAAGCAAGAGGCTGCACCTAATGGGAGTTTCCCCCTCAGAAAAACGTATATATACACACAGACCTCCTTCCTTTGCCTCTCACAGGGCAGAGTCCCTCAAGTCTTGCAACCCCTCCAGAGTCTCCGCCTCATGGTCAGGATTAAGGAGTCAGGCCAGGTCAGGATATATTTATAAGAGCGATTAGCTGGTAGCTGGGGAGGGGGCAGATGAAGCGATTCTTACTCCTCCCCCAACGATCACTCTGCTGAGCCCAAACCAGACCATGCTTCTCAGAGTTGGAGAGAACATCGTCTGACCCCTAGACAGAACGGAAAGGCCTTTCTTTGGAACCCACCGTCGGACATTGACTGGGTTCCAGAACCTCCCGTCCCAGAGACCTGATCTCGCTGGAGACGGCCTGTTGCCTCTGTTGCTCCAGACCCAGTCACACAAGAACCAACTAGGAGTGCAGACACGGAAACGGACATAATAACAACAGACACAGAAAGAAAGAAAGAAAACCAGTCGCATCGGTAGAGTCACTCCTTCTTTCTTGTACTGTCTTTTGTTCCCGGCTCCTATTTTTCTCAGGTTCTGGGTCGGAAAAGCAGTCCCTGGTGCTGGCCTCGTGCTACTGTCCACGGTGCTGAAATATGAACACCCTGAACGAAATGAGGGCGCGTGTGTGCACAGGTTCTTGCGGGAGGCAAAACCCACAAACAAGATAAATATGACCCACAACCACCTTGGCCCAGCCCAGACAAAAGCTGGGTCCTGTAACTCGGTTTCTGGGGCCTCTGTAATGTCAGTGTTTATCACAGAAAGAGAAAGATAGAGGCAGAAGTTCCCTACAGCCTGGGCTGCACAAGGCTATCTTACCGGAGGGGAAGACATTATTAATTCATTAATTTCCTTACTCAACATTTACTGAGTATGTGCTGTGTGCAAGTGTAGAACAATATGGGAGTGACAATATGGGAGTTCATCAATAAAAGACATAAAAAACAAGAACAAAACAAAAACAAACAAACAAAATCCCACCCTTGGTGCTGGAGAGATTTCTGATTCATTAAGAGCACTGGCTGCTTGTCCAGAGAACCTAGGTTTGATTGCTAGCACTCATGTGGTGGCTTACAACCATGCATAACTCCAGTTCCAGGAGATCTGATATCTTCTTTTGGCCTCCTTGAAAACCAGGTATGCATGAAAACAGACATGAATGAAGCCAAAACACCTATACACATAAAATAACTTAAACTTTATATAAAAAAAAGAGCACTTGCTGCTCATGCAAAGGACGGGAGTTTGACTCCCAGAACCCACATTGGGTAGTTCACAACAGCTTGTAAGTCCAGCTCCAGGTGATCAGAGGTATCTGACCTCTTCAAGCACCTACAGGAAAGTACACAGATAGCAAAAATAGCCCCTCCCAAGGCATACTAAAAAAATAACTAAAATAAGTCATGAAAAAATGCCTGCTGTACTTTGAGATAGGGGGAAGACACATTTCTGGTGGTGGTATACATATTCTACAAGGATGGATGCATATACTTTTAAAACATGCATATGAAATATGAATACAACCAGAAACAACACTCCACACATATAACACACATGCATGTGCACACACACTGCACATATAATTACACATATACCCTCCTCAAGCACAGGTATAAACATTAACATATACTTTGTGCATATTTCTTTTTTGTTTTGTTTTTTGTTTTTTTGTTGTTGTTGTTGTTGTTTTGGTTTTTCGAGACAGGATTTCTCTGTGTAGCCTTGGCTGTCCTGGAACTCACTCTGTAGACCAGGCTGGCCTTGAACTCAGAAATCTGCCTGCCTCTGCCTCCTGAGTGCTGGGATTAAAGGTGTGCGCCACCACGCCCGGCTGTTTTTTTGTTTTTTGAGACGGAGTTTTTCTGTGTAGCCCTGGCTGTCCTGGAACTCACTCTGTAGACCAGGTTGGCCTCGAACTCAGAAATCTGCCTACCTCTTTCTCACAAGTGCTGGGATTAAAGGCGTGCTCCACCACTGCTGGGCTTGTGCATACTTCTCAAATAAAGATCCACCTGTTCTCCAAAACCTCACCAAAGGGGTCGGGAAGATGGCTCGGTGGTTAAGAGAATATACCACACTTGCAGAGGACTCAAATTCAGTTCTCAGCACCCATGCCAGGCAACTCACAACTGACTGCCTGTAACACCAGCTCTGGTTGATCTGATCAGAGGACTGTGACCTCACCAGATGATTATACTCATATCCACAGACCCATATGGACACACACACACACACACAGGCACGTGAGTGCGTGCACACACGCATACACACACACCATAGATACATAATTAAAAATAGTAAAATATAAAAAAGAAGAAAACTACAAACACATAATCATCAAAAAGAATCACACACAACATATGTATCCAGCAGATTCACATAGTATACATAGAAACATATACATATATACATATACCCTACAATAATATAAACATATACTTAAGAAACACAGACAGAGCCAGGCATGGTGGCACACGCCTTTAATACCAGTACTTGGGAGGCAAAGGCTGGTGGATTTCTGAGTTCGAGGCCAGCCTGGTCTACAAAGTGAGCTTCAGGACAGCCAGGGATATACAGAGAAACCCTGTCTCGAAGAAAAAAAAAAGAAAAGAAAAGAAACACAGACAGACACTCATCAAATGCAAGTACACTCAAACATTCCAACACACACAATTCCAAATCCTAAGGATGCTCAATGGTGCACAATTCCCTCCTAATACATAGACACATATTTCTTCCAACACAGCTCATCAGCTCAACGCAGGTCCATGAAAGTTCATGCATACCCCCTACCTTTACCTCCAGGGCTGTTTCCCCCTCCCCCTCCATCTTGTGTTAATTCTGTGAAGGCTGAGATTTTTATGTCTTGTATACAAGTGCATCACCCAGAACCCAGTACAGAGTATGTGTTTAATAAATGTCTTTTGAATTCTTGGACAGAAGGCTAAAGGACACAGATTTACAAAAACTGGAGAAAGACACAGAAGTATCACCAGCATACACATGAAAATACCTACCCAAGAAACATCCTCTCCACAACACAGAAGAGAGAGAGAGAAAGAGAGAGAGAGAGGAGAGAAGAGAGACGGAGACCTTAAATCTTAAGTTTAGCATAGGGCAAGCTTGTAGATATAAATGCACCAGTCCCAATTACACCTGTTTTAGTGTTTTAGGGTTGTGGAGGTGGGGCTTTGGAAGTCCCCGCCTCTTAACCAAACCACACCCCTTTCAGTTGCGGCTCTTGGTTGGCCTTGGTTCGGTGCTTCTAAGGTGCCTCATCATCCTCTAGACTCCAGCCAGCTAGCAGGTGAGTGGTAGTGGGTGGGGCGTCGTCGGGAATCTAGTCTCCCATACCTTTACTTTCCTCTGCCCAGAAACTTTTGGACCCTAGGGGCAGAACCGCAGCCCTTCACAGTCCGGCTTGGTACTAAAAGGTACAGCCCTGGGTGAAAGTTCCTAAGCCGATTGAGAACCGAGAGAAGGTGACCGTGAAATGAGTGGAGGGCGGGGGTGCTGCAAAGAGAGAAAGGAAGTCCTGGGTGGAAGAGGGTCTTGGAAGAGCTGAGGTGGTTCTGTGACTCTGAAGGAAGTTGGTAGCAGAGGACAAGGAGCGTGAGAGGTTGTTTGCATGGGATTGGTGTTTTAATCTGTGGAATGAAAGAGATGAATCTGGTGGGAGGGGCTTTTGGGTGAGAATCCCTATAGGGTTTGAAGAGCCGTTGGCCATTACCTGGCCTCCTCATCTATGGCCCATCCTCTGTGCTGCCTGGCAACGATTTCTGGTGTGCACCTACCAGTGCCAACTTGAATCTCCAGAAGGAAGTCATCCCTCATCCCTCTTTATCAGCTGGCTCTTGTCTCAGGTGGACATGGCCCACGAAGGCCACTCTCAACACAGCAGCCTGTTCTGGGCCCTGCGACCAATCCTGGCTTGGATCTTCTTGGTAGCCTGTGTAGGGAGTCACCCACTGCAAACTAGGTCCTGGGGACACCCTGGGCTGGCAGCCAAGGTGAGCACAGGCCAGCTGCAGCCGGCAGGTGAGCATTCTCTCTCACCCCTAACACCCAGAAACCCCACTTATATCTTCCTTGTAAGAGGGTTTTTGGTAAAAGAGGGTGGACAGACAGGGCTAGTGATGACTGCTGGTTTTAACAGCCCAGAGTCTGGTTATCAGATCAGACTGCTGGGTTCAAATCCCAAATCCATACTTTGGTGCTCTGTGACCTTAAGCAAATCAGATAACCTAGGGTGTTAGGCATGGTGGTGCCCATCTGTAATCCTAGCACATAGAAGGTGGATGTAGGAGGATTAGGATTTCAAGGCCAACCTCAGCTATATGGGGAGCTGGAGGTCAGGCTGGGCTACATGAAACTCTGTCTCAAAATAAACAAATAGAAGCTGGGCAGTGGTTGGTGGCTTTGATCCTAGCACTCAGAGGCCAGACTGAGTTTCAGGACAGCCAAAGCTACACAGAGAAACCCTGTGTCAAAACACTAAATAATACATACATACATACATACATACATACATACATACATACATAGGGCTGATGAGATGACTCAGTGGGTAAAAGTGACTGCTACCAACACTAATAACCTGAGTCAGATCCCTGGACTAAAAACTGTGAAAGGAGAAAACCAGCTCCTGAAAGTTGTCCTCTGACACACACACACACACACACACACACACACACACACACACTTGCACAGTGGCACAGGAGCAGCAGTCGTGCACACACACACACAATAAATACATTGATTAAATATAAATTTTAAAATTAGAGCCGGGTGTGGTAGCGCATGCCTTTAATCCCAGCACTCTGGAGGCAGAGGCAGGCGGATTTCTGAGTTCGAGGCCAGCCTGGTCTACAGAGTGAGTTCCAGGACAGCCAGAGCTATACAGAGAAACCCTGTCTTGAAAAAACCAAAAAAACAAAAAATTAGGATAAATAAATAGTGCTGAAGATACAACTCAGCAGTAGAAGTGTTCCTAACATGAGTAGTGTCCTAGGTCCAACCCCAGTAAATAAAGACATGGGAGAAATAAAAAATAACAAACCTGATATAGAGGTGTTGTGGACATTATGCTGCCATTTAGTAACACAGGCAAATAGAACCTTATTATTATGAGTGATACATAATACTGCTTGAAGCTATATTTCACAGAAAAAAAGTATTTCCCAGTTATGGGTATTGAACCTAGGGCCCTTCACGTGCTAGGCAACTGTTATACCACTAAGTGTTATACACTGCCTCTAGTTATTGCTACTTTATGGTTTCTTCTTTTTCTAGACCTTTATCCCCTGCTTTCACCCCTATCACTAGATAAAAGAGAAAGGATAGAGGGGAGAGAGATTCTTGAATCTAATTCCTTTCTTCTTGTTTCTTCTTTGCTTGTAGGTGGTCTTTGGTAATATGTTGGTTCTTTTCCCACCCTTTATCGCCCTGGTTTTTACCCTCTATCACTCTCCTATCACAAGATAGGAGAAAAGAAAGGATAGAGGGGAGAGAGAAATTGAGATCTCTAAATCTAATTTCTTTTCTTTTGCTCCTTCTTTGATCATGGCTACTAACAAACCACAACCACTACCACCCCCTGAACAACCAACAACCACCACACCACTTCTGGGGGCCGAGAATTTATGTGCCCTCTGAAAAGTTCCCAGAATTCTAAACATCACACAATTGGAGAAACTATCTGCAGCTGGCAAAAACGTGCCTCTGCTACAGCACTAGGCAAATCACAGTCAGCTGCGGAGGACAGGCTGAAGCGGCCCCATACCTCACACCTGGAATCAAAACAAAAACATATTCTTATAATATTTGTTTAAGAGAAACCAAAATTCCGGAACTGTCACTACAGTTTTGCTTTTATTTTTAGCCAGGATTTCTTTTTTTGTTTGTTTGTTTTTGTTTTTCGAGACAGGGTTTCTCTGTATAGCCCTGGCTGTCCTGGAGCTCACTTTGTAGGCCAGGCTGGCCTCGAACTCAGAAATCAGCCTGCCTCTGCCTCCTGAGTGCTGGGGTTAAAGGCGTGCGCCACCACGCCCGGCTAGCCAGGATTTCTTTAAGTTGCTTAGCCTGGTTTTGAATTTGAGACCCTCCCTGCCTCAGCCTTCCAAGAGTCTGGGATTACAGATTCTTTTTTTTTTTTTTAAGGTTTTTCGAGACAGGGTTTTTTTGCGTAGCCCTAGCTGTCCTGGAACTCATTTTGTAGACCAGGCTGGCCTCGAACTCAGAAATCCACCTGCCTCTGCCTCCCAAGTGCTGGGATTAAAGGCGTGCGCCACCACCACCTCCGCCCGGCTTGGGATTACAGATTCTTGCCATGTTATCCAACTGCAGAGAAATATCTTTAAGGCTTTTCTCTTTGGGAAAGCAGCTGATAGAATTTCCGTTGTCAGGGCACCCTCAGTCCTCGGTTCTACCACCATACCCAAGGATCCAAGTTCCTGGCTCACAGACACCACCGGTGCCAGAACCTTGCTGCACTGCAGAGATAGACAGACCAGAGGCATCAAGCCCAGAGAGCCTTCTAGAGAGCTGCGGGGCACCAAGCCCAGAGTGAGTACTGTGTCCTCTAGCCTGTCCCCCTGTTCTCTGCACTACTTGCCCTAGCCTGGTAAGGCTAGACCCTTAACTCCCCCTGAGAATCGTGCGGTGTTTGCCTTGTCTCTCCCGCGTCCAGATGTGAATTCTTCCTGGGACAACTTCAAAGAACCCTCCATGATCACTTCCACCCGCAGCTCTTCGGGGTACGCCCAGTGCAGCCTCTCTGCCCTGAGCTCTGCCAGATTTGGTAAGAGAGGCGGCAACAGGGGCGTGTCTTACCGGAAAGTGCAGAACAGAGGGCCTTAGTTTGCTCCTAGAGAGCCAGAATGGGTCTATGGAAAGAGATCTAGTGTGTACTCTGCAAGGTAGAGAGGGGAGAGGCCTGAGCATGACCTGGCATTTGAGGAGCGTGAGGGAGTTGCTCTGGTGGATCAGAAAGTTTCAAAAGGTTCGGGCTTTTGCCTCACAGAGAAGCTAAGAGGGAATGCAAGGAGCTGCTATGAATAGGTTGCCTGGGCTAGAGAACGGCTTGACAGTTAAGAATGCTTACTGCTAGCCGGGCGGTGGTGGCGCACGCCTTTAATCCCAGCACTTGGGAGGCAGAGGCAAGTGGATTTCTGAGTTCTAGGCCAGCCTGGTCTACAAAGTGAGTTCCAGGACAGCCAGGGCTACACAGAGAAACCCTGTCTCAAAAAAAAAAAAAAAAAAAAATAGGTAAACAAAAGAATGCTTACTGCTTTTTCAGAGGACCAGAGTTCAGGTTCCGCCACCTGCATCAGGCTCACAGTTGCCTGTAACTCCAGCTCCAGGGTATCTGATTCCCTCTTCAGAAGTCCCCTAGTGCACATTACCAGATGGACACAAAGGATTTAAACATATTTTTTAGCCTGATGGTGGTAGCACATGCCTTCAATCCCAGCACTCAGGAGGCAGAGGCGTATACCTGAAAGAACCTCAAAGTCATTTGGTACAGGTCACCCCAAGACCAAGTTCTTAGCACAAAGGAGATTTATTTGCTCTGAGTGGGAAAAGGGCAGAAGGGGAAAAAACAAAAGATAGGAGACAGGTCAAGGGAGAAGGTAAGAGGGACAAGGGAGGGGGAGAGATATGTGTCTTGGAGGGTCAAAGGACTGCCTCTGGAGAGAGGAGACAGATGTGGCCTATAGACAAATGTTGGCCTATATCAGTAAAAGAGGAACCCCCATGTTAGGATGTAGGATGAGGTGCTTAATTTTAATTAAGGATGTTATTTAGGTGATCCAAAGGGGGGTTTTAATTGTTGGACTTCAACATTTTGACATCTGGACCTTGGTAGTCAGCCTCAGAAGGAGAAAGTGGCTAAATAAGAGGAGAGACCTGGGGCTGGTGAGATAGATGGCTCAGCGGGTAAGAGCACCCAACTGCTCTTCCGAAGGTGATAAGTTCAAATCCCAGCATCCACATGGTGGCTCACAACCATCCATAACGAGATCTGGCGCCCTCTTCTGGAGTGTCTGAAGACAGCTACAGTGTACTTACATATAATAAATAAAATAAATCTTAAAAAAAAAAAAAAAAAAAAAAAGAGGAGAGACCTAGCTGGGCGGTGGTGGTACAGGCCTTTAATCCCAGCACTCAGGAGGCAGAGGCAGGACGATTTCTGAGTTTGAGGCCAGCCTGGTCTACAGAGTGAGTTCCAGGACAGCCAGGGCTATACAGTGAAACCCTGTCTCAGAAAACCAAAA
>LR749487.1:1295845-1355272 GCA_902729485.2 Mus minutoides | reverse complement strand
CCTTGGGTGGCAGCCTGTAACTGACCCAAGGTCTTGGAGGGCAGGGTCTCTGGACTAGAGCGACCTCTGCCGGACAACGGAGACAACGAGGTCTGGGTCAGTGTGTTCTTGGTTGATCCTCACGTCTGTGCCTTTGCCTGTATTATTGTTGTCTGTGTCTTTCTTTCTTTCTTTTGGTCAGCGTAGCCATCTCAGTGAGTTTCTTTCTTGTACTGTCTTTTGTTCCCGGCTCCTATTTTTCTCAGGTTCTAGGTCGGAAAAGCAGTCCCTGGTGCTGGCCTCGTGCTACTGTCCACGGTGCTGAAATATGAACACCCTGAACGAAATGAGGGCGCGTGTGTGCACAGGGTCTTGCGGGAGGCAAAACCCACAAACAAGATAAATATGACCCACAACCACCTTGGCCCAGCCCAGACAAAAGCTGGGTCCTGTAACTCGGTTCCTGGGGCCTCTGTAATGTCACTGTTTATCACAGAAAGAGAAAGATAGAGGCAGAAGTTCCCTACAGCCTGGGCTGCACAAGGCTATCTTACCGGAGGGGAAGACATTATTAATTCATTAATTTCCTTACTCAACATTTACTGAGTATGTGCTGTGTGCAAGTGTAGAACAATATGGGAGTGACAATATGGGAGTTCATCAATAAAAGACATAAAAAACAAGAACAAAACAAAAACAAACAAACAAAATCCCACCCTTGGTGCTGGAGAGATTTCTGATTCATTAAGAGCACTGGCTGCTTATCCAGAGAACCTAGGTTTGATTGCTAGCACTCATGTGGTGGCTTACAACCATGCATAACTCCAGTTCCAGGAGATCTGATATCTTCTTTTGGCCTCCTTGAAAACCAGGTATGCATGAAAACAGACATGCATGAAGCCAAAACATCTATACACATAAAATAACTTAAACTTTATATAAAAAAAGAGCACTTGCTGCTCATGCAAAGGACGGGAGTTTGACTCCCAGAACCCACATTGGGTAGTTCACAACAGCTTGTAAGTCCAGCTCCAGGTGATCAGAGGTATCCGACCTCTTCAAGCACCTACAGGAAAGTACACAGATAGCACAAATAGCCCCTCCCAAGGCATACTAAAAAAATAACTAAAATAAGTCATGAAAAAATGCCTGCTGTATCTTGAGGTAGGGGGAAGACACATTTCTGGTGGTGGTATACATATTCTACAAGGATGGATGCATATACTTTTAAAACATGCATATGAAATATGAATACAAGCAGAAACAACACTCCACACATATAACACACATGCATGTGCACACACATTGCACATATAATTACACATATACCCTCCTCAAGCACAGGTATAAACATTAACATATACTTTGTGCATATTTCTTTTTTGTTTTGTTTTGTTTTTTTGTTTTGTTTTTTTTGTTTTTCGAGACAGGATTTCTCTGTGTAGCCTTGGCTGTCCTGGAACTCACTCTGTAGACCAGGCTGGCCTTGAACTCAGAAATCTGCCTGCCTCTGCCTCCCGAGTGCTGGGATTAAAGGTGTGCGCCAACACGCCTGGCTGTTTTTTTGTTTTTTGAGACGGAGTTTTTCTGTGTAGCCCTGGCTGTCCTGGAACTCACTCTGTAGACCAGGTTGGCCTCGAACTCAGAAATCTGCCTACCTCTTTCTCACAAGTGCTGGGATTAAAGGCGTGCTCCACCACTGCTGGGCTTGTGCATACTTCTCAAATAAAGATCCACCTGTTCTCCAAAACCTCACCAAAGGGGTCGGGAAGATGGCTCGGTGGTTAAGAGAATATACCACACTTGCAGAGGACTCAAATTCAGTTCTCAGCACCCATGCCAGGCAACTCATAACTGACTGCCTGTAACACCAGCTCTGGTTGATCTGATCAGAGGACTGTGACCTCACCAGATGATTATACTCATATCCACAGACCCATATGGACACACACACACACACACACACACAGGCACGTGAGTGCATGCACACACGCATACACACACACCATAGATACATAATTAAAAATAGTAAAATATAAAAAAGAAGAAAACTACAAACACATAATCATCAAAAAGAATCACACACAACATATGTATCCAGAAGATTCACATAGTATACATAGAAACATATACATATATACATATACCCTACAATAATATAAACATATACTTAAGAAACACAGATAGAGCCGGGCATGGTGGCACACGCCTTTAATACCAGTACTTGGGAGGCAAAGGCTGGTGGATTTCTGAGTTCGAGGCCAGCCTGGTCTACAAAGTGAGTTTCAGGACAGCCAAGGCTATACAGAGAAACCCTGTCTCGAAGAAAAAAAAAAGAAAAGAAAAGAAACACAGACAGACACTCATCAAATGCAAGTACACTCAAACATTCCAACACACACAATTCCAAATCCTAAGGATGCTCAATGGTGCACAATTCTCTCCTAATACATAGACACATATTTCTTCCAACACAGCTCATCAGCTCAACGCAGGTCCATGAAAGTTCATGCATACCCCCTACCTTTACCTCCAGGGCTGTTTCCCCCTCCCCCTCCATCTTGTGTTAATTCTGTGAAGGCTGAGATTTTTATGTCTTGTATACAAGTGCATCACCCAGAACCCAGTACAGAGTATGTGTTTAATGTCTTTTGAATTCTTGGACAGAATGCTAAAGGACACAGATTTACAAAAACTGGAGAAAGACACAGAAGTATCACCAGCATACACATGAAAATATCTACCCAAGAAACATCCTCTCCACAACACAGAAGAGAGAGAGAGAGAGAGAGAGAGAGAGAGAGAGAGAGAGGAGAGAAGAGAGACGGAGACCTTAAATCTTAAGTTTAGCATAGGGCAAGCTTGTAGATATAAATGAACCAGTCCCAATTACACCTGTTTTAGTGTTTTAGGGTTGTGGAGGTGGGGCTTTGGAAGTCCCCGCCTCTTAACCAAACCACACCCCTTTCAGTTGCAGCTCTTGGCTGGCCTTGGTTCGGTGCTTCTAAGGTGCCTCATCATCCTCTAGACTCCAGCCAGCTAGCAGGTGAGTGGCAGTGGGTGGGGCGTCGCCGGGAATCTAGTCTCCCATACCTTTACTTTCTTCTGCCCAGAAACTTTTGGACCCTAGGGGCAGAACCGCAGCCCTTCACAGTCCGGCTTGGTACTAAAAGGTCCAGCCCTGGGTGAAAGTTCCTAAGCCGATTGAGAACCGAGAGAAGGTGACCGTGAAAGGAGTGGAGGGCGGGGGTGCTGCAAAGAGAGAAAGGAAGTCCTGGGTGGAAGAGGGTCTTGGAAGAGCTGAGGTGGTTCTGTGACTCTGAAGGAAGTTGGTAGCAGAGGACAAGGAGCGTGAGAGGTTGTTTGCATGGGATTGGTGTTTTAATCTGTGGAATGAAAGAGATGAATCTGATGGGAGGGGCTCTTGGGTGAGAATCCCTATAGGGTTTGAAGAGCCCTTGGCCATTACCTGGCCTCCTCATCTATGGCCCATCCTCTGTGCTGCCTGGCAACGATTTCTGGTGTGCACCTACCAGTGCCAACTTGAATCTCCAGAAGGAAGTCATCCCTCATCCCTCTTTATCAGCTGGCTCTTGTCTCAGGTGGACATGGCCCACGAAGGCCACTCTCAACACAGCGGCCTGTTCTGGGCCCTGCAACCAATCCTGGCTTGGATCTTCTTGGTAGCCTGTGTAGGGAGTCACCCACTGCAAACTAGGTCCTGGGGACACCCTGGGCTGGCAGCCAAGGTGAGCACAGGCCAGCTGCAGCCGGCAGGTGAGCATTCTCTCTCACCCCTAACACCCAGAAACCCCACTTATATCTTCCTTGTAAGAGGGTTTTCGGTAAAAGAGGGTGGACAGACAGGGCTAGTGATGACTGCTGGTTTTAACAGCCCAGAGTCTGGTTATCAGATCAGACTGCTGGGTTCAAATCCCAAATCCATACTTTGGTGCTCTGTGACCTTAAGCAAATCAGATAACCTAGGCAGGGTGTTAGGCATGGTGGTGCCCATCTGTAATCCTAGCACATAGAAGGTGGATGTAGGAGGATTAGGATTTCAAGGCCAACCTCAGCTATATGGGGAGCTGGAGGTCAGGCTGGGCTACATGAAACTCTGTCTCAAAATAAACAAATAGAAGCTGGGCAGTGGTTGGTGGCTTTGATCCTAGCACTCAGAGGCCAGACTGAGTTTCAGGACAGCCAAAGCTACACAGAGAAACCCTGTGTCAAAACACTAAATAATACATACATACATACATACATACATACATACATACATACATAGGGCTGATGAGATGACTCAGTGGGTAAAAGTGACTGCTACCAACACCAATAACCTGAGTCAGATCCCTGGACTAAAAACTGTGAAAGGAGAAAACCAGCTCCTGAAAGTTGTCCTCTGACACACACACACACACACACACACACACACACACACACACTTGCACAGTGGCACAGGAGCAGCAGTCATGCACACACACACACACACACACACACACACACAAAATAAATACATTGATTAAATATAAATTTAAAAATTAGAGCCGGGTGTGGTAGCGCATGCCTTTAATCCCAGCACTCGGGAGGCAGAGGCAAGCGGATTTCTGAGTTTGAGGCCAGGCTGGTCTACAGAGTGAGTTCCAGGACAGCCAGAGCTATACAGAGAAACCCTGTCTTGAAAAAAACCAAAAAACAAAAAATTAAAATAAATAAATAGTGCTGAAGATACAGCTCAGTGGTAGAAGTGTTCCTAACATGAGTAGTGTCCTAGGTCCAACCCCAGTAAATAAAGACATGGGAGAAATAAAAAATAACATATAGAGGTGTTGTGGACATTATGCTGCCATTTAGTAACACAGGCAAATAGAACCTTATTATTATGAGTGATACATAATACTGCTTGAAGCTATATTTCACAGAAAAAAAGTATTTCCCAGTTATGAGTATTGAACCTAGGACCCTTCACGTGCTAGGCAACTGTTATACCACTAAGTGTTATACGCTGCCTCTAGTTATTGCTACTTTATGGTTTCTTCTTTTTCTAGACCTTTATCCCCTGCTTTCACCCCTATCACTAGATAAAAGAGAAAGGATAGAGGGGAGAGAGATTCTTGAATCTAATTCCTTTCTTCTTGTTTCTTCTTTGCTTGTAGGTGGTCTTTGGTAATATGTCGGTTCTTTTCCCACCCTTTATCGCCCTGGTTTTTACCCTCTATCACTCTCCTATCACAAGATAGGAGAGAAAAAAGCATAGAGGGGAGAGAGAAATTGAGATCTCTAAATCTAATTTCTTTTCTTTTGCTCCTTCTTTGATCATGGCTACTAACAAACCACAACCACTACCACCCCCTGAACAACCAACAACAACCACACCACTTCTGGGGGCCGAGAATTTATGTGCCCTCTGAAAAGTTCCCAGAATTCTAAACATCACACAATTGGAGAAACTATCTGCAGCTGGCAAAAACGTGCCTCTGCTACAGCACTAGGCAAATCACAGTCAGCTGCGGAGGACAGGCTGAAGCGGCCCCATACCTCACACCTGGGATCAAAACAAAAACATATTCTTTTTCTTTTTTTTTTTTTTTTAATTATTTTATTTTATTTTTTTTTCCCTTGTTCCGGTCAACCCCGCTCGCTCTGCTCGACCCCGCTCGCTCCGGCCAGCCCCACCTGCTCCTGGCCGCCCCCNAAATAAAATAAATCTTAAAAAAAAAAAAAAAAAAAAAAAGAGGAGAGACCTAGCTGGGCGGTGGTGGTACAGGCCTTTAATCCCAGCACTCAGGAGGCAGAGGCAGGACGATTTCTGAGTTTGAGGCCAGCCTGGTCTACAGAGTGAGTTCCAGGACAGCCAGGGCTATACAGTGAAACCCTGTCTCAGAAAACCAAAACCAAAACCAAAAACAAAAACAAAAAACAAAAAAAATAAGAGAAAGGAATATAACTTATTTTTAGCAAGGAAGAGGGGATGGGGGAGGAGCAGGGCCTGCTGGAGGTTGGAGCTCCACCTGCTAGAGTGGCTTTAGTATCTGAGTCGACTACAGAATGATCAGAGTTCTGGGACAGCCAGGGCTACATAGAGAGACCCTATCGTGAAAAACCACAACCAAACCAACCAACAAATGCTCTCTCTCTCTCTCTCTCTCTCCTTCAAGACAGGGTTTCTTTATGTAGCCCTGACTATTCTTGAACTTACTCTGTAGATTAGGCTGGCCTCAAACTCTTAGATCCACCTGCCTCTGCCTCCTGAACCCTGGGATTAAAGGTGGGCTCCACCACCACCCAGCTACATGAGTTCAATTCTGGCAACCTACATCAGGCTGTTTACAACTGCCTGTAACTTTAGCTCCAGGGGGTTGGAGATACAGACACACACACACCCACACACACATACACACACACACACGTATACGTATATGTACACAAATAAGTAAATACAAACTTTTTTTCAAAGATTTATTTATTTTTATAAATAAGTACACTGTAGCTGTCTTCTGACACACCAGAAGAGGGCATCAGGTCTTACTATGGATGGTTGTGAGCCACCATGTGATTGCTGAGATTTGAACTCAGGACCCTTTGGAAGAGCACTCAGTGCTCTTACCTGCTGATCCATCTTGCCAGCCCCAAAATAACATTTTTTAAACATTGTGGTGGTGTTGGCCTGTAACACTTGGGAAAGAGGATCAGGAGTTCAAGATACTCCTTAGACACAAAGTAACTTCTAGACTAACTTCAGACCCTTGATTCACAAAACAAACAACACAATAAATCCCAGAAGGAAACTGCAAACTCTGGGTGTCTGAGGGATTGGGACCTGACAAGAGGCTTTGGTCGGAGGGAGAGACATGTGTCTTTAGAAGCCCATTGACTCCAAAGCCTTAAACCAGTCTTCCCTTCTCATGTACCCAGGTTTACCACCTGCCAAGCAGATTTTATTTGTGGCCCGACTTGGCTGCAGTCCTCTGGAGAGAGAGGCTGTGAGCCCAGCTGCCGCACCTATGGGCAGGTGAGTGAGGAACAGGGGGCTCGAGGTGAAAATGGGCTTTGTAATATGGTCTGGATTACCGATGTGCAACACCATCTGGGTTCTTGATATCTTTTAATTTTAATTAATAAGTTACCTTTTTTAGATAGGGACTCTCCATGTAGCTCTTGCATTCTTTTTTTTTCCCCTTGTTCCGTTCAACCCTGCTCACTCCACTCATCCCCGCTCGCTCCACTCAACCCCGCTCGCTCTGGCCGCCCCCGTACAGCCCCGCTCGCTCCGGACAGCCCTGCTCACTCCGGACAGCCCTGCTCGCCCTGGTTGGTCTCTCCAGTCCAAGGATTTGTTTCTTACTATTCTTCATAAGTACGCTGTAGCTGACTTCAGACACACCAGAGGAGGGCGTCAGAACTCATTACGGGTGGTTGCAAGCCACCATGTGGTTGCTGGGATTTGAACTCATCACCTTCGGAAGAGCAGTCGGGTGTTCTTACCTGCTGAGCCATCTCACCAGCCCAAGCTCTTGCATTCTTGAAACTTAGCATGCTCATCTGGCTGATCTTGAACTTTTTTTTTTTTTTTTTTTTTTTTGGTTTTTCGAGACAGGGTTTTTCCGTGTAGCCCTGGCTGTCCTGGAATTCACTCTGTAGACCAGGCTGGTCTGGAACTCAGAAATCCACCTGCCTCTGCCTCTGCCTCTCAAGTGCTGGGATGAAAGGCATGAGCCACCACTTAACGATCCTCCAGCCTCTGTCTCCCCAGTGCTGAGACTAATCCCTTTATAAAGGTGTGGGCTAATCTTTATTTTTAAAGGGCTTATTCTTATTCTGTATATGAGTGTTTTGCCTGCCTGTATGTGTACCACCAATGTGCCTGGAAGAGGTCAGGAGTGTATAGACTCCCCTACAATTGGAATTAGGGTTGTGAACTCCCATGTGGGTGCTGAGAATCTATCCTAGGTCCTCTGTAACAGCTATCGGTGCATTTACCGGCTGAACCATCTCTCTTCCCAAGTACCCAGCACTATCTTAATGTACCTAGCTCCTAGGTTCTTGCTGTATTCTTCCACATTCTCAGCCTTGGTGTGGGTAGCACTCCAAAAGTCCGCTGATTAGACTCTCCTGCCAACTGTTTGCGCTCAGTTCTTGGCCCCTCCCCTGGCTCTGACAGACTGACGGGCCCCTCAAAGGAATGCCCATACTCTCCCACCGCCCAGGCCATACCCCGTCTAGAAGACCCAGCCCAGCCCAGCGACTCAGGTTCCACTTCTTCAAACCCTGACCGCCACCCTTTCTCCTAGACCTTCGCCAACGCCACAGATCTGTGTCACTCTGCTTTGGGTCACGTGCTGCGGGTAGCGGCTCCTGGCTCCAGTCACTGCCTCAACATCTCCATCTCCTCTCCAGGAGCCCGCCGCAGCCCTCGGGCCTGGATTTCAAATGTTGCAGGCAGTGGTAGTGGTAGTGGCAGCGGCAACAGCCCCGAGTCAATGTTTGGCTTTCAATAAGTGTCCCTTCCCTAGGCCAGGAGCCACCCTGAGTCATCTCCCTCTCTTCCTCCTTCCTAAACCAGGCTCTCCCACCTGTTTTCCTAGAAATGACCTAACCCTCAGTTACTTTGCCTTCCCAAAATAAAGTTGCCAGCCTAGACCGAGCCATACAACATGGCTACTGCTTGGGAAAACACTTGGGAAGAACCTGGCAAAAATGATAGTCTTAGAGGGAAGAACAGAGACCAATAACATGGTACACAGGCCGACCCTGATGATCAACATTCTATTCCCATAAGTCACATGGTAGCAAAAGAAACAACTCCAACAAGTTGTCCTCTGTCCTCCAGGTTTATTGTGGCACTTGTTCCCACCCCCCACCAAAAATAAATAAATAAATAAATACATAGATAACATAGTTTGTGGCTTTGATTTATTGATCAGGGCCTCATCATGTAGCCTTGACTGATGTGGAACTATGTAGACCAGAATGGCCTGTAACTCAGAGATCTACCTACCTGTCTCCCAAATGCTGGGATTAAAGGTATGCAATACAACAGCATGCACGCGCGCACACACACACACACACACATGGAAGAGGAAGGCAGAGGACTGGAAAGATGGTTCCCTGGTTGACAGCAATAATGACTGTTCTTGCAGAGGACCTGATTCTCAAGACCCACAAGGTGACTCAAAAACAACTCCAACTCCAGTTGCAGGGGATCTGGTGCCCTCTTCTGGCGTCTTTAAGAAATGCATGGATGTGTTACACAGATATACATGCAACTCTAATTCCAATTCTGCAGAGGCAGAGGGATATCTGTGTTCCAGGACAGTCAAGACTACTTAGGAATCCTGTCTTAAAACAAAACAAACAAAACAAAACAAAGCAAAGAGGAAACACAAAAGAAAAATATGCGGAATGGAGAAATCCAATGGTTAAGAGCATATAGTTAGTTCAGATCAGCACCGACAGAGTAGGCTATAACTGTCTCTAAGTCCAGCTCCAGGAGAATCTGCATTTACACATGCATACTCATATGTTGTATAACCCACACAAAGACACATACACACACATACACACACACAAAAAGACATATAAACACAAAATAATTTTAAAATTAAAAAAAAAATGTGCATGATAGTGCACGTCTTTAATCTCAGCACTTGGGAGGCAGAGGTAGGTGAGTGTCACTATGAGCTCAGACCAACCTGGTCTACACAGCTCTAGCATCGCACTACCCAGTGATAACACATGGTGGCTTACAACCATCTGTAATGGGATCTGATGCTCTCTTCTGCTGTGTCTGAAGACAGCTACAGTGTACTCACATACATAAATCATTCTTTAAAAAAAAAAAAAAAAAAAAAGGGGGGCTGGTGAGATGGCTCAGCGGGTAAGAGCACCCAACTGCTCTTCCGAAGGTGATAAGTTCAAACCCCAGCATCCACATGGTGGCTCACAACCATCCGTAACGAGATCTGGCGCCCTCTTCTGGAGAGTCTGAAGACAGCTACAGTGTACTTACATATAATAAATAAAATAAATCTGGGAAAAAAAAAAAAGGGCAAGCTGCACCAATCTAGAAATGCCTATTTTGTTTGATGAATCAGCTGCTGGCCACAGATACTGCTGTCAGACCTTAGCCACAAAGCACTCGGTCCACTTCTTGAACAGCTTTTATTCCTGGGTTAGAAGGGCAGGTGCACATGTTGGCTCCTAGAGGCTGCTGGCTGTCTCCAGGCCTCGCTCCTGGAAGTATCTGTGGGGGGCCTGCGGGCGGCAGGTCTGCGGGCCCTGGCTGAAGTAGGAGGTGATTCTTCCAGGTTGCTCAGGATCCTCCTCAGCTGCTGAGTCCTCCCTGTGGGGGAGAGGGATGACTGACCACTTCCCATCAGGCTGAGTGAATGCATGGCCTCCCTTCCCCTGGTCTGTTCCCTCAGCACTCTCAGGACACAAACCAAGTGACATCTTTTGCCTCCTTGTCCAGGATGGCCTGGGCTGTGCTCCAACTGAACCGTACAAACTGGGGGAAGCCAAACACGGGGTCCACATGTTTCCTCAGCCAGGCTTTGGTCTTGGGGTCTAGGGAAACAGAGGTAATGAGAACAGCATCAGAGGGTCAGGTGACAGGCACATGCCACATGCATCCTTAGCTGCTTAATTTTCTTCTTTTTGTTGAGATGGAGTTTCACTATGTAGAACAGGCTGGCCATCCTCTGCCTCTAAGGGTCTGTGTCTTTGGCTTCTTGGGTACCAAGACGCCCTCCACTGTTTACTTAAGAATCATACTGCCCCCGGGCGTGGTGGCACATGCCTTTAATCCCAGCACTCGGGAGGCAGAGGCAGGCAGGCAGGCGGATTTCTGAGTTCAAGGCCAGCCTGGTCTACAGAGTGAGTTCCAGGACAGCCAAGGCTACACAGAGAAACCCTGTCTCGAAAAACCAAAAAAAAAAAAAAAAAAAGAATCATACTGCCACCGGGCGTGGTGGCACACGCCTTTAATCCCAGCCCTTGGGAGGCAGAGGCAGGCGGATTTCTGAGTTCGAGGCCAGCCTGGTCTACAAAGTGAGTTCCAGGACAGCCAGGGCTAGAGAAACACTGTCTCGAAAAACAAAAACAAAAAAAAGAAAGAAAATCTCTGCCTGAGTATTATAAAAGTTTTTAAAAATTAAAGAAAAGGCTGGGTGATAGTGGTGCACGCCTTTAATCTCAGCACTTTTGGGGTAGATGCAGGCAGATCTCTTGAGTTCACAGCCAGCCTGGTCTACTAAGTAAGATCAGAGATCGGGATACCCAGGGCTAGAGAGAGAAACCCTGTCTGGGGAAAAAAAAAAATTAAAGAAAAGAACAGCCGGGAGTGGTGGCGCACGCCTTTAATCCCAGCACTCGAGAGGCAGAGGCAGGCGGATTTCTGAGTTCGAGGCCAGCCTGGTCTACAAAGTGAGTGCCAGGACAGCCAGAGCTATACAGAGAAACCCTGTCTCAAAAAACCAAACCAAAAAAAAAAAAAAGAAAGAAAAGAACAACAGCCAGGCGTGGTAGCTCTCCCCTTTAATCCCAGCACTTGGGAGGCAGAGGCAGGCAGATTTCTGAGTTCGAGGCCAACCTGGTCTACAGAGTGAGTTCCAGGACAGCCAGGACTACACAGAGAAACCTTGTCTCGAAAAAAAAAAAAAAAGAAAAGAACAATAAAGCTGGAATTTGGGGGGGGGGGTGGAGTTAGTTTCTAGACAGGCTTTTTCTCTGTGTAATAGAGACTGGCTGTCCTGGACTCCCTTTGTAGATCAGGCTGACCTTGAACTCACAGAGATCCCCACCTGCCTCTGCCCTATATGTGCTGGGATGAAAGGCATGGGTCACTACCCCCAGCTGGGCTACTCAGAAAATTAAAGGCAAGTTTAGGTTACATGGGGTAAGAGGGGTGAAGACACAGGGTGGGGTGGTGGTGAAGGAGAAAAGGGAAGAAAATTCATTCCCAAGAGGGCCTGGACCATGGCTTTCAGCTCACCATTGGGATAGCCTGAGCCATAATCAGAGTCCAGATCCTGTAAATTCTCCACAAACTGCCAGTTCTTCACAGCCTTGTCTCGGGCCACCTGCAGGCAAGACAGTAGCTTAGAGCCTCCATCCTCACGGGAATCTTGCTTGTCCCTACACGAGGGAGGTGCCGGGAGTGGGTCCTGGCCAGCAGGATTCTAACCTTGGCAAAGATGCTGGCAGCACTGACCACAGGGAACAGGGAGTCGGCTTTGGCCTTGACTGTCACTTCTATCCCAGGAAAGCGCTGTTGTAATCGAGCCTGGTATGTCTCTGGCATTCCTACAGTGTCCACAAATACCTGGCACAGACACAGAAACATGGGGAAAGAAATGTAGTCATTTAACAGCAGGCAAAACAACTATAAAACATTCAGTCTCTTACTCTACTGAGGACTCCCAGGGCCTCACACGTGCTACACAAATACTACCACTAAGCTACCAGCCCAATTTTATGTGCATGGGTGTTTTGTCTGCATGTACGCCTGTGCACCACATGTGTGCCTGGTGGTGTGAAGAAGCAGCCAATCCCTCTGGAACTGGAGTTACAGACAATCGTAAGCTCCCATTCAGGTACTGGGATTTGAACCTGGATCCTGTGGAGAACAAACAGTGCTGTTTAACTGCTAAGCCATCATCTCTCCAGCCCCCTGGTTTTGAAGCTTTGTTTTGTTTTGTTTTTTGGCTTCGACCCTTTATCTGACTCACAGGCCTTACTCACACTCTACCACTGCTGGTTGAGTGCTAGAGGGTGGGTTGGTTTTTTTTTTGTTGTTTTTTTGTTTTAAGATTTATTTATTTTATGTATGTGAGTACATTGTGGCTGTACAGATGGTTGTGAGCCTTCATGTGGTTGTTGGGAATTGAATTTAGGACCTCTGCTCACTCCAACCAACCCTGCTTGCTGCAGTTAACTCTGCTTGATCAGTCCTGCTCGCTTTGGCCCAAAGATTTATTACTATACATAAGGTACACTCTAGCTGTCTTCTGACACACCATAAGAGGGCATTAGGTCTCATTACGGGTGGTTCTGAGCCACCATATGGTTGTTGGGATTTCCTTTGGAAGAGCAGTCAGTGCTCTTACCCACTGAGCCATCTTGCCAACCCCAGGGTTTTTGTTTTGTTTTGTTTTGTTTTTTGGTTTTTCGAGACAGGGTTTCTCTGTATAGCCCTGGCTGTCCTGGAACTCACTTTGTAGACCAGGCTGGCCTCGAACTCAGAAATCCGCCTGCCTCTGCCTCCCGAGTGCTGGTGGGTTTTTTTTGTTTTTGTTTTTATTTACTATAAAATGTTTGTAGCTGAGGAAGATGGCTTAGAAGGGACAGGTGCTTTCAGATCTTAAATTCTCAGTCCCTGACGCTGCAGAGCAACTCTGCTGAGCTAAATGGCTATCCCATGTATGCCATGCCTGTGTATGTCAGCACTCAGGCACAGACCATAAGCAAAAGAAATGTTTTGGGGCATTTGTGTTTGAGACTACGTCTCACTCTGTAGCCCTGGCTGGCCTTCAACTCATTATGTAGGATAGCCTAGCTCCAAACTCAAGAGAACAGCCTGCCTGTATGTATGCCTGTGTACCATTTGTGTGCCTGCAGAGGCCAGAAGAGGGTGTCAGATGCATTGGAACTGGAGTATGGAGTCACAGCTTTAAGGCGCCATGTGGGTGCTGAAAATTGAACACAGATTTTTCTTTAAGAGCAACAAGTGCTCCTAATTGTTAAGGCATCTCTCCAGCCCCACAATTAAACAAAACAACAAACCCAAAACCTTATTATTATTATTTATTTATTTTTTGGGGTTTTTCGAGATAGGGTTTCTCTGTATAGCCCTGGCTGTCCTGGAACTCACTTTGTAGACCAGGCTGGCCTTGAACTCAGAAATCCGCCTGCCTCTGCCTCCCAAGTGCTGGGATTAAAGGCGTGCGCCACCACGCCCGGCTTCCAAAACCTTATTCTAACAGAATTAAATATAGCTCAATGGCTGAACACCTATTACTATGCAAACAGCTCTCTATGTTCCATCCAAGCACTGCCCAAAACAGTGGTTCTCAACCTTCCTGATGCTGGGACCCTTTAACACACCTCCTCATGTTGTGGTGAGCCCCAGTCATAAAATTATTTCATCGCTGCTTTCTAACTGAAATTTGGTACTCTTTTTTTTTTTTTTTTTTTGGTTTTTCGAGACAGGGTTTCTCTGTCTAGCCCTGGCTGTCCTGAAACTCACTCTGCAGACCAGGCTGGCCTTGAACTCAGAAATCCACCTGCCTCTGCCTCCCGAGTGCTGGGAGTAAAGGTGTGCGCCACCACGCCCGGCTGAAATTTGGTACTCTTATGAGTCATAATGTAAATATCTTATATGCAGGCAATCTAATATACAATCTCCAATGAAGGGGCTGGTGAGATGGCTCAGCCGGAAAGAGCACCCGACTGCTCTTCTGAAGGTGATAAGTTCAAATCCCAGCAACCACATGGTGGCTGACAACCATCCGTAACGAGATCTGGCGCCCTCTTCTGGACTGTCTGAAGACAGCTTCAGTGTACTTACATATAATAAATCTTTAAAAAAAAACCACAACCTCCAATGAAGTAGCAAGGGACACACAGGTTGAGAAAAGCTGGCCTCAAACAAGATAGGCTTTGTCTAATCATGCTACAGCCTTTGAACACTGAATGCTCGCTGCTATCCTGGGGGCAAGGACAAGGCAGCAACAAACAGCCTGCACTGGAATCCTTACATATGGCTCTGTAGGTAGTGTTGGCCAGCATGCCCACAGCCTGGGTTCTACCCCCAGGAACACAGTCCTAGCTTGGTGACACAGGCCGTCCTCCTAGCACTTGGAAGATGGAGGCTGAGATTAGGAATTCAAGAGATAGCTGCATATGGAGGTGGAGGACACTCTGGGGTATGTAACAGCCCTCAGAAACAAAACCAAGGGGTTGGAGAGGTGGCTCAGTGGTTAAAAGCACTGGCTGCTCTTCTAGAGGCCCTGAGTTCAATTCCCAGCAACCACATGGTGGCTTACAACCATCTGTAATGGGATCTGATGCCCTCTTCTGGTGTATCTGAAGACAGCTACAGTGTACTCATATAATATAAAACATAAAATAAATAAATAAATAAATAAATAAATAAATAAATAAATAAATCTTTAAAAGAGAACAAAACCGAGGGTCTGCAGAGGTGGCTCAGCATCAGCAACCACGTGGTGGCTCACAATTACTTTCCTAACTCCAGCTGCAGGAGGCCTGATGTCTTCTTCCGACCTCCATGGGCACTAGGCACACATATGATGCATGCATATGTATAGGCCCAACAGTCATACACATAAACTTTATTTAAGTTCATTAACTTAAAAAACTTTACATTTCACAAGGATTCTCTGCTCTGCACAGAGTAGAATAAAGTGTGTGGGTGGGTGGGGGGGAACAGGTGGGACTATCAAGAAAAGGACACTGCTCCCTCATTCAGGACAGAAGCCGGTATGAAGGGGACCTGTGGAATTACTCTGGACCATTGGCGACTAGGACAGGGAGGTTGAGGCATACATTCAGGGAGGAAGTAAAAGTAGAAAATCAAAATAGGGGCTGGTGAGATGGCTCAGCGGGTAAGAGCACCCGACTGCTCTTCTGAAGGTGATGAGTTCAAATCCCAGCAACCACATGGTGGCTTACAACCACCTGTAATGAGATCTGACGCCCTCCTCTGGTGCGTCTGAAGTCAGCTACAGCGTTCTTATGAAGAATAATAAGAAACGAATCCTTGGACCGGAGAGACCAACCGGAGCGAGCAGGGCTGTCTGGAGCAAGCGGAGCCAAACCCCTGGGATGGTGGGAGCGAGAGGGCCCAAACAGAGCGAGCAGGGTCTAGCGGAGCGAGCAGGGTTGACCACCGGAACAAGGGGAAAAAAAAATGCCGGGCGTGGTGGCGCACACCTTTAAAAAAAAAAAAGAAAATCAAAAAAAAAATCTGCTTCTAATCCTGAATTTTCCAGCTAAACTTTTTTCTTGAAGGAAATCTGACTTTTGTGGCGTATGCGTACACTTGCACACGTGCCAGGCTGTGGAAGCCATGTAGACCGAACTCGGACTGCACGGTGTTCTCATCCACTGAACCACCTGGATGCTGGAGAGAAAACTCAGGTACTCCAGGCTCTCCAGTTGACCCTCATCTCAAGTCCATCTACCTTGTGTATATGTGTGTACTGGGATAAGCATGCATATTAGTGTGCCAGGTCAGTCACGGGTTTTCCTCAGTTGCTCTTCAAGAGTCACCCTAGCAGGGCGTGGTGGTGCATGCCTTTAATCCCAGCACTCAGGAGGCAGAGGCAGGTGGATTTCTGAGTTCGAGGCCAGCCTGGTCTACAGAGTGAGTTCCAGGACGGCCAGGGCTACACAGAGAAACTCTGTCTCGATAAAACCAAAGAAAAGAAAAGAAAAGAAAAGAAAAGAAAAGAAAAGAAAAGAAAAGAACCAAAGCTCTCATCTTTTTAGACCCACTTTTTGGGATTTTTTTTTTTTTTTTTTTGGAGACAAAGTCTCACACTAAACCTGGAATCCAACAATTTAGCTCAACTGGTTAGCCATCAAGACCAAAGATCTTCCTGTCCCCTCACTCCCAGCACCTGGGTGACAGGTTTATGTTGCTATGCTACGGATCCAAACTCAGGTCCTCACACTTTTTTCAGACAGGGTCTCACTCTATGTATGGAGGGATTCCCTGGAACTCAGACCTCTGCCTGCCTCTACCTCCTGAGTGCTAGGGTGAAAGGTGTGCCACCATGCCTTCATGGTCATGCTTCTGCAACAGGCACCTACCAACTGAGCCACAGAGGGTCCCCACACAAGCCTTGACATCATCATCTCCCTCCTTCACTATGTCCATCCTCTTGTGATTTAAAAAAAAACAACAACAAAAAAACCAGAGTTCAGGTTGGAGGTAGCCTGGGCTGACATTCAACTCACTTTTTAGCCAAGGGTGGCCATAAACTCTTCATGCTCCTGCCTCCATTTTCTAAGTGTTACGGTTCTGACTTTATGCAGTGCTGGGATGGAAGCCAGGACTTCATGCATGCTAGGCTAACAATCTAACACTTAATACAGCTCTAGCTTCAACTTTTTTTTTTTTTTTTTTTTTTGAGATAGGGTTTCTCTGTATAGCCCTTGCTGTCCTGGAACTCACTTTGTAGACCAGGCTGGCCTCGAACTCAGAAATCCGCCTGCCTCTGCCTCCCAAGTGCTGGGATTAAAGGTATGCGCCACCACGCCCAGCTAGCTTCAACTTTTTAAAGCCCCCTTTATCAGAAGGTGACCAAAGGGCTGTACTCAACAGCTCACCTGAGTGACATTCACATTCTGGTCCAGTGCGTACTGTATCAGCCCCGCAGCTGTATCGTGTGACAGGGAGTTGAGGTTGTACTTGACTCTGTGGTAAAGGACAGAGTTTAGTCCACACCATTGCAACCGCAGGACGCAGGCAGCCTGTGTTGGTTGCTCTTCCCCCCATTCATGAAGGGACGCCTCACCGCCCAAGCATGCTGGTAGAGATCAGGTTTGGAGACAGGACGTCCAAAGCCCAACCCACAAAGTCTCCATCCTCCTCCATTTTCGCAAAGAGCCTCTCCCGCTCGTTCTCTGTCAAGGTCTTTGAGTCTGAGAAGAAAGTTAAAGAAAAGGGGTCAAATGGTTCTTTCTGGTTTCTGCTTTCCCCTCTGTATCTCACCTGCCCCCCTGCACATACCCAGGAACCCAGAGTGCAGACATTCAGTACAACTGGCTCACCTGCCACTTTCAGGGCCTCCAGATCAGTCAGGCGAGACAGGGGGCAGTAACAGATGGCGTAGACCATGGGACCTTGGTAGGAAGAGGGCAAGTCAGAGTTCTGAGAGCAGGGTTCCCACCAGAGAGTACAGTACGTAAAACCCACCTTGCTCCATCATCACCACGGCCCAAGGCCATCCCACTATCGCTTCCGGATCCCAAGGCCCAGCATGATCCTTACTCCGGTTTCCCTGAAAACTGCACCCCTTTCACCCACGCGCCTCCCAGCCCTCGGCCCTGCAGGCGCACCAAGCACAGGGCCTCGGCCCGCTTCATCCACGCCCAGAACGCACGGCTCCTTGAGACACACAGCAGGTACGGGAGAACTCAGACGACAACGGCCTGTATTGTCCCTCTCCAGCTCGCTGAGATCCATGCTGCCTCTGCGACAGCCAACAGTTGTAGAAAACACTTCAGGAACAGGTCCCAGCGCGCGTTTTCCGCGAAAACTCCAGCGGCTCTTGATGCTGACCAATCAGCTCGCAGGACCCGCCCCCGATGCGCCCTTCGGCGTGGTCGTTTACGCACGCGCCGCTGGTCTGCTCTTCTCTCCTGGGAATTGTAGTTTTCGAGGACTATCTCCAAGGGCGTGGTTTGTAATCGAGGGTGGGCAGGGTCACTTTGCAAGCTCCGCCCCGCTGCTGCTGGAGCCTGACCCTCAGTGACTGGTACAGAGAGAAATAAAGAGGAAATTAAGATGTAGTTAAGTAGATTGATTGGTTTGTTTCTTTTGAGACAACTAATAAAGCCAGGGCTGGTCAACTTTGAAGTCTCTATGTAGTCTGGGTTGACTTTCTATTCACAATCCTCCTACCTCCACTTCTCATGCTGGAATTACCAACCCGCACTCAGCTGATTTTTTTTTTTTTTTTTTTTTTTAGGTTTACAAGATCAAATATCATTGCACAGACGGAGCACTGGTCTCACCGGGTCCCGGTCTCCTACAACCTGCCCTTCATGTTTGTACTGGCTGTCTCTGTCTCTCTACCTTTTTTTTTTTTTTTTTTTTTGGAGAGTGTCTCACGGTCTCTAGCTGACCCAGAATTCGCCACATAAATTGGCCTTGAACTCACAGAGATACACCTACCTTCCCTCCCCACCACACTGCACAGAACCTCTGCTCCTAGTACTGAGTGTCCCAGATTCCACAAGGCTTAGGCCTTCTGACTCACATTTCCTGAAGTTAATGGCTCTCCAGGACACTGCTGCCTCCAGGACCTGTCCCTTATCTTTCTGAAAGAAAGCCTTCTGTACCACCGTGGGCGATGCCGGACCCCAGCTGCTTCCTGTCTAGGCTCTGCACCCATCTTAGCTCCCTTCCCCCATCCCTCCACTCTCCTGCTATCCCTTATCTTAGGAAGCTCCCATCTCCCGGACCCCTTGGCCACTCCAATCACACTCTATTGTCTTCTTGGTCAATGAGACACACGTTCATTCCTCTATCACATACCTCTGCTGTGACACCAAGTTTTTTTTTTTTAATTTTTAAATTTTATTTATTTATTTATTTATTTATTTATTTGGTTTTTTGAGACAGGGTTTCTCTGTATAGCCCTGGCTGTCCTGGAACTCACTTTGTAGACCAGGCTGGCCTCAAACTCAGAAATCCGCCTGCCTCTGCCTCCTGAGTGCTGGGATTAAAGGCGTGCGCCACCACTGCCTGGCGTGATCTTGAACTCTTGATTCTCCTGCCTCAGGAGTGCCTGAGTCACAGGCCTGAACCTCCAACAGGGCTTTCTCCTTCCAGCGTTTCCTGCTTTGTCCCATGGCTGTCGGAAAAGCTCCTGTGTCTGAAGTCAGGTGCCTGTTCCCCAGCCAGCCTGAAGCTTCAGACTTTGGGTCCCAGTACTCACTTCAAACCAGCCACCACCTCAGCTCCTCCTCCTGCTGCTGCTGCTTGTTTTTATTTTTCAAGACAGGGTTTATCTGTGTATCCTTGGCTGTCCTGGAGCCCTGGGACTCATTCTGTAGACCAGGGTGGCCTCGAACCCAGAGATCTGCCTGTCTCTGCCTCCCAAGTGCTGGGATTAAAGGGCTGTGCCCCCATGTTTATGTCCCTGCCTACTCCTGGATCTGCCAGCCAGCTCTGACTGGCATTGCCACGCCCCCTCTGTTGCTCACCTCTGCTCAGGTCCTCTAGCTGCAGTCCTTCAGGCTGCAAGATGGGCAATCCTGTTGCTGGCATGGCCTCATCTGTACCAGCTGCTCTCGGTCCATGAACACAGGGACTGGTGCCGTGCCCAACACCTGACGGCTGCGTTCCTGTCTGCCCAGGCTGCAGAAGCAACGCCACTTTCCCCACGGGCCTAGGACTGATTCTTCCAGTACTAGAGACGGAGGGTGGACGTGAAAACCCAATTGGGGAGTGAACCACCATATAAAGGATTGTCCAGGGAGGGACAAAGATTAGGAACCTAATAGTAACAACCGGTATTTTAAGACTTTGCTGCCTCTGTGCAGTGACTTGGGAAGAGCAAGCCACCCTTTTAAAAAGACAGTAAAGCTGCCTGCAGCTGCAAAGTGACACCTCTAATCTCTGCCAGCCAGCTCAGCCGGGAGTATTCACTCCCTGTCCTTCATACTGACACCCAAAGTTGACTCTTGTCTTCAGGGACTTAATCATGGGCCTACCCAGCAGGCCCAGTGCCACCTGACTAACAAGGCTGACAGATGTTAAGTTAAATGATATAATTGACATAATGAATGCACTTAAACCCCCTGGTGCTGAGCTAACATGAAGCAACAAAGTAATTTTTATGCTCAGGAGAAGCTACAGATTTTTTTTTTTTTTTGGTAGTGCTAAAGAGCCACTGACCTACAGGTTTACAAGACCCTTCCCTTCCCTTCCTTAAAAACAAAACAAAACAACAGAGCCTCATGTACCCCAAGCTGGCCTCCAAGTCCTTGGGTAGCCAAAGATGACTTTGAATTTCAGGTCCCTACTCCTCCCAAATGCTAGGATTGCAGGTGTGTCCAGCCAGCTACAGTGGATTATGCAGCGCTGGGGAAGGGTCAGAACTTTGTGCATGCTGGGCCGTGCTCCACCAACTGGGTACCTAATGCAATCCCAGTGCTCTACCAACCGGGTGCCTAATGCAATTCCAATCCCTCATCAGAATTCTTCACTGATACTTCCTCATGTAGGACGAACTCACAAAAGCTGGTGCCCCACACCCTTCCTCCGCGGATCCTTGATAAATGGCATCCCCTTTCCCTATTCTTCCCTTAGGCCTTTTGCTGCTCCCTTTTCACTGTCTCACAGTCCCTGCGACTTTAACTCTGCTAGTCATTCCAGCTGTGTTGGTTTGTACCATCTCAAGCTGACTGGCCAGTTTCTTTCTCTGCCTCCACCCTTCCAGCTCTATGTTAAATAGGTTGTTTATTAGACAGGCAGTGTTTAATACAATTATCAGATGATGCGGGGCAAGGAGTTGAGAACAAAAGGTAGTATGGTTGGGGCATGGCTGCAAATTCTCAGTAAAGTGAAACGGAACAAAATAAAACAAAACAATAACTCACAGATGAGAAACCACACTCTCAGAGAAAAAGTGCGCAATCACTTGGGACACAGCCTGCGCTGAGCTGGGCAGGGATCTGAAGTCAGCCACAGAGGGTCTGTTTGTAGGGCCTTGGACAAGTGAGGCCTTGGGGGGGTTGGGGGGCGGGACACCTTTTCATAGCGTCACTCCCGCCCACCTGCTAGTTTACCCTTTTGTCGCTGCAGCCTCAGCAGCTCCCAGGTATCACCTTCACCCTGCGGGCCAAAGTATTGGTAGTCTGGTTCGATCTGAGTAGGGGACACCAGACCTAGGAGCACTAGGGGAGTCAGCAACGGAGCCAGATGGCTCCGGGCCATGCCCGGACTCCAACCGACCCCAGCGCGCTCCGTGGCCGAGGCTCGCGCGGAGCCCACAGCACAGACAATCCCAGCGTCCGTAAGGAAACACCCCACCCAACCCTTGTGCAAGCGTGTGGACCCGGCCACGCGACCCACACCCCCCTGCAGCCACAATGGATCC
The DNA here is from genome assembly GCA_902729485.2 of Mus minutoides. NCBI lineage: Eukaryota > Metazoa > Chordata > Mammalia > Rodentia > Muridae > Mus > Mus minutoides. The sequence goes on along the minus strand of LR749487.1, from coordinate 1,333,436 downwards.
GACCGCGGCGCTGTCCCGCCCACCTCCCCGCGCCCTGCCTGGTGTGGTTTGGGCCACGCATAAAAGGCTCCCGGGCCTAGGGCTCTGTCGGTTCTGAGATCTCTTTCCTCTCTCTACTCGTGTCTGGACGTCCGTGTGTCCGGCTCTTGCCCACGCAGGTATGAAAACCCAGAATGCACACGAATGGGAGGATCCCCACTAGTGTGCTGCAGGCCTCATCACGACCTCTATACTTGGAGGTCTTTGTTTTCCATGCTCAATGGTGGCCCCGCTTTTGTCCTTGCCCGGGAAACCAAGGCCGGAGCCCTGGCTTGCTGGCTGGATCACCGAGCTCGCAGCCCATCGCTCTTAGCTTAGCCGTCCTATTCTGGAACTAGAGGCTCACGTCCCTCTCCCCCCCGCACTCAGTCTGACTCCATAATTTGGGTAGCAGCGGTGACCCCGTCATTCGTTCCCTGTTTAGGGAGGCGGGTATTCAGAGGCCTTGCAGACTTTATACTGGGAGGGTGAATATGAGCGCTCCTTCCACCTCTTTCGGATTTAGTGTCTAGACTTAGCAGCAAAAGTGACCTGGGAAAGGCAAGACAAAGGGTCTTCTGAGGCTCTAAAGGCCAAGCTTGTGTGGGTCTCTGATTTCAGTCATGGCCTCCGGCAACGCGCACATCGGAAAGCCAGCTCCTGACTTCACGGCCACCGCGGTGGTGGATGGTGCCTTCAAGGAAATCAAGCTTTCGAACTACAGAGGTGAGGCTGCGCGGAGTGGGAGGAGGGTCTACATGTGAAAGAAGTTAGCACTGACTTCCCTTCCGTTCTCCTCTTCCCTAGGGAAGTACGTGGTCCTCTTTTTCTACCCATTGGACTTCACTTTTGTTTGCCCCACGGAGATCATCGCTTTTAGCGACCATGCTGAGGACTTCCGAAAGCTAGGCTGCGAGGTGCTGGGAGTGTCTGTGGACTCTCAGTTCACCCACCTGGCGTGGTAAGCGGCTGCGGGAGGAGGGTTGCAGGGGTGAGGTAGGTGGTGGAGTGGGAGGTGCAGAGAGGATGAAGGATGGCCCAAACTATAGGGACAAACTGTGTCTTCCCTTTCTTCATCTGATAAAGAATGGAAACAATGACACCCAAGCCCACAAGATGACAGTAATTAGCATTTGGCACCTTGTTGGAAGGTATCTGCGGAAGGAGTCTCAGTTCTCTGGAGAAAGGCTACCTTGCTGTATTTTGCTAATCTCAATAATGATGCTCCATACCAGAGCTAGATGGTGTTGGGGAGAATCCTCCTATGCATACACACACACACACACACACACACACACAGAGTTTTTCAGAACTTGAAGTCAATAATTCCAGGGCTCATTCCTGCAAGACAAGTGCCCTGCCCCTGAGCTCCATGTCTGCTGTTGGCTAATCACTTTAATATGGGGTCTCTACTGCAAGTTGCTGGAGCCCACAGGCACAAGTGAAGCCATTTGAAGAGGATGCTTTATCTGGAGCCATTCTCCCAGCTGCACTGCCATGCCACCGGGTGGGGTGGGTGGGGCACCTCGGCCTTGCTTTAAGTCCTTTTATCTCGGGTCTCCAGGACTCCCACTCCAGCGCTTATCACTCTTGAGGCCCATGGGGGAGACTTCTACTATCCTGGGCATTCTAAGGCCCCAACCCTGTCTCTCTCACCCTCAGGATCAATACCCCACGGAAGGAGGGAGGCTTGGGCCCCCTGAATATCCCTCTGCTTGCTGACGTGACTAAAAGTTTGTCCCAGAATTATGGCGTGTTGAAAAATGATGAGGGCATCGCTTACAGGTACAGCAGGGACCTTGGCCCAGCTCCAGGAGCTCCCTTCTCCAGGCTAAAGGGATCACTCTGTCTGGTGGGGATGTGGGGGGGTGTTCCCTTCCTGTCCCTGGCATCAGGTGGTCTCCTAGATCCTCACGGTGGACCCTCATGTCTTCAGGGGTCTCTTTATCATCGATGCCAAGGGTGTCCTTCGCCAGATCACAGTCAATGACCTACCTGTGGGACGCTCTGTAGACGAGGCTCTCCGCCTAGTCCAGGCCTTTCAGTATACAGACGAGCATGGCGAAGGTGAGTGTTCACAAATGGAAAGGCTGCCTTGGCTCTGCCCAGCATGTATTAACTGTCTGCTCCAGCATCTTTGTGGGATAGACATTAAAGTCCCATGCAAGGGCTGAAGAGATAAAAGCAGGTAAAAGCACTGGCTGCTCTTTCAGAGGACCGGGGCTGGATTCTTAGCATCTACATGGTGCCTCATTATCATCTATAATTCCAGTCTCATGGAATCTGATGCTCTCTCTCCTGACCTCTTCCTGCACCAGGCGTGCACACGGTACACAGATGAACATGTATACAAGATGGACTGGAGAGTTGGCTCAGTGGTTAAGGGCACTTGTTCTCGCAAAAGAGCAGGTTCTAGCCCTATCACCCACATCTATGCTCACCACGTCCTGGGGTGCCAAGCACACACGGTGCACAGACACATAAAATAAAAAATAGTAATAAAAGACAGGATCTTGGGCTGGCAAGGTGGCTCAGAGGGTAAGAGCACTGACTGCTCTTCTAAAGGTCCTGAGTTCAAATCCCAGCAACCATATGGAGGCTCACAACCATCTGTAATGAGATCTGACGCCCTCTTCTGGTGTGTCTGAAGTCAGCTACAGTGTATTTATCTACTTATCTAAAATAATAAATAAATCTTTAAAAAAGAAACAAACAAAAGCCCAGGATCTTATATCCTGATGGTAGAGGTGGTAGAATGGATAGGATGATATGGCATAGTGGCACACACCTCCAAAAACAAAACATACATACATACAAATACATACTAATATATACATGCAAAACATAAAATTAAAAAAAAAGAGCCCCATATAGAATTCAGTTCTTTGCCTGCAGGGAGTGTCTAGGATGGGGCAGGGATTATTAATATATGAAGGGGGAGAGTTGGGAGCTGGCAGAGGTCTACAGAAGGTATTTGAACTAGGAATGCTGGGTCATCCCAACACTTGGAAGACCGAGGCAGGAGGAAAGCCGAGACAGGATTGAGGTTAGCCTGTGAGACAGAATGAGACCTCTTCTTAAATGATAACAACAAAGATAAAAAGAAAAGAAAAAAAGTGCATTAATAGGCTTATCCACAGATTTCAAGCTGGGAATTTGGCTTAGTTGGTGGAGTGGTTGCCTAGTATTTACAAAGCCCTGAGTTCAGTCCCCAGGACAGCATAAAACTGGCCATGCTGGTATATTCATGGAATCCCAGCACTTGGGACACTAAGGAACAAAGATCAAAGTTTAAGGTTTTAGTGGATTCAGCCTAAACTGTATGAGAACCTACCTAAAAAAGTGTCCCAAGAGTCACTCCCTCCACCACGTGTGTGTGTGTGTGTGTGTGTGTGTGTGTGTGTGTGTGTATGTAATTTTTTTTTTTTTAAAGGAAAGGGTCTCATATACATGTTGGCCTAGAGCTAGCTATGTAAATCAAACTGGCCTTGAACTGAGGGAGATCTGCCTGCCTTTACCTCTCCAGTGCTGGAATTAAAGGCACAAGATGCCATAACCCCATCCCCCTTTAAAAAATTCTTTGTGTGAGTGTGTTAGTGATCAAAGCAAAGCCCCAAACATACTACACACAACAGTGCATTCACTGAGCTATGCCTCCAGCCCAGTCACAGTACTTCACCACATGGAAGGGAAAACTGACCATAGATGCAAAGGTTGGTAGGGTTAAGGCTAAGGGAGAGAGTGGATTGAAGGGGCTAGGCATTGTGACTCAGGCCTGTGACCTCAGCACTTAGGAGCAGGGGATCACCAGGGTAGCTTAGGCTACAGAATGAGATTCCATTTTAAAATGAAAAGGGTAGACTTGGTGGTTCATGCCTGTAGTTCCAGCATCCGGGCAGCAGAGGAAGGAAGATCAATGCATGTTTGAGGCCAACCTAATCTATACAGAGAAAATTGTAGGCCAGCCAGAGACCCATTCTTTAAAAAAGCAAAGAAAAAAGGGCTGAAGGACAAGTAGGTGTAGAATGCTTTGTCTGTCTTGCACAAGACCAAGGCTTACACTTCAGTACTACAGCATTTGGAGCTGGGCATGGTGATGCTTATCAGTTAGGAGGTTGAGATAGGATCACCATGGGTTAAAGGCCAGCTGGGGCTACATAGTTAGGTTTTCTCAACAACAAAACAAAGGACAGAAGAAACAAAATGATGGAACAGAAAAAAAGTCACTTCAAACTGGTCTGAACGGGGTCTTCTGTCCACATGCAACCTGTTTGGCTTTTAGCTCCCAGCCTTTTCTTGTGTGGCCCATGTTCCCAAATGAACTGCTTGTCCCTGACCTTGGTGGTGGAGCTGAGCCTCACGTGTTCATCCTTGTGTGTTTTCTAGTCTGTCCTGCTGGCTGGAAGCCCGGCAGTGACACCATCAAGCCCAATGTGGATGACAGCAAGGAATACTTCTCCAAACACAACTGAGATGGGTAAACATCGGTGAGCCTGAAGCTTGGATCTCACCTGTGCCCCAACCTGGATGTCCTGTGCTGGCCCAGAAAATGCTAGATCTTCCTCCACTCTCTGAAGAGGCTGGAGTCTAGGCTGAGGCTTTCTCATTACCCACCTGGAATCTGGTGAATAGTGACCCTGCCCTGAGCACACCCAGCTGGGCCCAGGTCTATAGGAAACCAATAAAGTATTAGGGACAGTGTAATAGTCTGTGTTGGTGTGTGTTTAGTAGTTGACTCAGACTCTATCTTTACACTCTGGCTGTGCAACTGACTCTAGTTACATCTCTTCACCACAAGGTGGAGCTGTTACCTCATTCACGGCATGGCCTGAGCATGATGGGACACAGTGAAACCAAACAAAAACTAGGACTGGTGGGATCCTTTAAGAGCACTTGCTGCTTCTGCTGAAGACCCAAGTTCCATTCCTGGAACTTACATAGTTGCTTACAACCCTCCTTAACGCCAGATCCAACACCCTCGCCTGATCCTCCAGTACCAGGCATGCACATAGACATGGGCAGAACATACATAGACATGAAACAAATACTTATGTAAAAAAAAAAAAAAATAGGGGTCAGCAATTTACTTCTGGATTCTGGCTCTTAGACTAGTGCCCATATCTTACCATTAACTGTATAAAATGGTATGTAACAGCTGGTTTACAGCTGGGATCTTCACTGGGTTTTCACATTGGATGGGAATAAAAACTAAAGTCAAATCGCCCTGTGAGTTCAAGCATGTGAACCTCTAGTCTCTGACCCTTTTTTTTTTTTTTTGGTTTTTTGTTTTTTGAGACAGGGTTTCTCTGTATAGCCCTGGCTGTCCTGGAACTCACTTTATAGACCAGGCTGGCCTCGAACTCAGAAATCCGCCTGCCTCCCGAGTGCTGGGATTAAAGGCGTGCGCCACCATGCCTGGCTCTGACCCGTTTTTGTCTGGTACTCTGGGTAGGAGAGTGAGAGCGGTGGTGGTGGGAGCCGCTGAGAACGAGTGCGAGTGCTAGTTAGGCTAGGAGGTGGGTGTTTCACTGAGCTGCATGCACTTGGGTAGCTTTTCTTTCTGAGTTTCACTTTCATTTCACAAAACAAGGATGATCTGGCCATTAGTTTTACTTTATGGTTTGACACAAGAGTTCCCACACTGTGACTCCTTCAGCCTGAGCTTATTCTGGGGTCCTGCTGTTGTTGATACCTTCTGGGTGTTATTCCCCTTGGAATCCTTTCCCCTCTTTTTACCTTCATGCTGGGGGCAGATAGAATCCATAGTCTCTTGAATGATATGGAAGCCCTCTACCACAGAGCCCCACACCTAACTATCTCTCGGAATTTAATGTGTTCTCAAAGCCCCTGGTTGGGCCTCCCTTGAAGTCATCCACCCTACTGTGGTTCATTCCATTTCAGGCACACTCTTAGGATTCTTCAGATGATCTTGCTTTGGCTACAAGAACTATAGAGGATGGAGCATTCCTTTCCTCTGTCCCGAACCTACACTGGCAAATCTGTTGGGAAGCTGACAGTTCAGTCTGTAGACTAACTCGCCTCCCCTATCCCAGAAGGCACGTTTTGAACATATATTCCTCTTCCTAGCTCTCATCACTATCCTCAAACCATGTTTGCTTTCTTTACAAAAGAAAAAGTGTGGTGTTTTGTGGGTGGGAGGGTGCAGTGCCTATGGAAGCCAGAAGAGGGCATTGTATCCCCTGAAACTCAAGGGGGTTTGTGAGCTTTCTCAGGTAGGTTCAGGCGAAGCAGCAGTCTTTTTTTTTTTTTTTTTTTTTTTTTTTGAGACAGGGTTTCTCTGTATAGCCCTGGCTGTCCTGGAACTCACTCTGTAGACCAGGTTGGCCTCGAACTCAGAAATCCGCCTGTCTCTGCCTCCCAAGTGCTAGGACTAAAGGCGTTCGCCACCACCGCCCGGCCGAAGCAGCATTCTTGTAAGGTCTGGAAGACATACCCTTAACTGCTAAGCCATTTCTCCAGCTCCTCTTTCTTTTTTTTCTAATAGATGTGTGTGTGTGCGCGTGCGCGCGCGCGCTCTCAGGCATGTGAAGCTAAATGTTTTTTCCTCCTGGATCCAGGAATCAAACTTAGGTAACAGTAGCAAGCATCTAAGCATCTCTACCTGCCGAACCATCTCGTCTCACCCCATCTACTTGCCTTTTTTCTGTCTGCACGGTTTCTGAGGTTTTTGTTTGAGGTCAGGTTATGTTTGTTTTGTTTTGAGAAAGGGCCTTACTATGTAGCCTAGACAGGCTTGAGGCCCGTTCCCTTCACGACTGAATTATTCCTCGGCTTCACCTGAGTGGTACGGTTTCCTTCGCGCTGGGGTCTTCCAGCTTCAAGGGCACCCAGATGCCATCAGCAACCAGCAGCTTTGAACCTTCCACCTCAGCTGCTGAGGAGCGGGCTGTGGCGACGCCGCCCAGCTGCCCAAACAACTGCCCGGACAGGACCAGACCTGGCAGTCTCCGGCTTCTGGCCTGGCACACGGGAGGGGGACACTGGCGGGCGGGCGCCGCCCTTCCTGGCGGGAGTTGCCCTGACGGCGTCTGCAACTACATGGAGGCTGCAGTTACTCTCCGCCAGGGACGGTCCAATGGAGGGGGCGTGGGCGCGGCGGGGCTCCGGCGCCAGTCTGTTGAAAGCCGCTCGGATGGCTCCCAGAGCTCATGAGAGCACGGCCCTCCCGCCGCGAGCGCCCTGGACTCGGGCCTGGGGCTTTCCGCGCCCAGAAAGCCGCCTGCTCGGGAAAATCCCGGCCCCCTTCCCGGCGCCGCGGCCCTGCCCGGCAGAGCGGGGGGAGGGGATTCCCGGAATCTGCCCGGAGACCGCGCTGGCGTCACTGAGCTGAATAGGCCCATATATGGGCAGAGCTTCCGTAACGTCAGCGGGGAAAGCCCCGGCGCACTCGGCTGGGCGGGGTCCTGCTTGCACATTCCGCGTTTTGTCCTGGGTAGCTTGTTCCCAGCCACTGCCCGCCTGCGCAGCGTCTGGTGCCAGGACTCAGGGGAAAGGAGGTCTGGGCGTTTGTACTGAACCTAATGATACCTGAAAGGAGCGAGCTACAAACAGCACCGAGCTTGGGGGCAGCCCAATCTTCTCCCTCCATCCGCCCAGCTTGGAAGAAAAAAAGAGACCACAGAAATTAATAAAGACAATTTTTTTTACTTAAATAGATTCAATAAAAAGTCAAACACACACACAAACACATCTTAAAATAGACTTTAGACACGAAGTGCGTGTTTCTTCTCCACAGTACTATGCAGAGGGGGAGGGCAGGGGGCGGAGGTCCCTCCCTAGTATCCCCGCAGGCTGAGTACCAGGCGGCGGGGCCAGCTCCGCCGCGACAGCCCCCTTCTCCCCTCCCTGTTAAATACACAAATATATTATATTCAATATGAATTCAGTCTCTTTGCAGAAAAAAAAAAAAACATACAAAATACGCTGGAAGGGGGCCATGTAAACCTCGAGGTGGAAGGACTGGGCGCAGGCGGGCGGGCCGGAGTCCAGTGTGTGAGTTGCGCCCCAGGCCTTTTGGCGGGTGCCCATCGCCTGCCCCCCTCACCCCAGTGGGGGGCAGGCGCCCAGCCTTCAAGGCTGGGGGTGTCCGTATGGGGCAAGGGAGGCTCTCAGAAGGCGTGTCCCTTGACCCCTAGTAGCAACTGGCAGCCGTTGCTGACATGGGTCATGACCTTCTGCTTGAGCTGCGCCACTTGCTCCCGTAGGAGGCCGGCAGCACTCGACAGCCCCGCGTTCTCAGCCTTGAGTGTCTTCACCTTGTCCTCCAGGCGCGCGATGCGCTCCAGCTTCCGCTTCCGGCACTTGGTGGCCGCCAGCCTGTTCCGCAGCCGCTTTCGCTCCACTTTGATGCGCTCCTGGTCTTCCATGTTGATGGGGGACACAGGCGGCGTGGCGTCGCGGCTGCGTGCCTCCGGTACGGTCTGCGGTTCCTCTTTAAAGGAGGAAGCGCCGCGACTCAAGCCCAGCTGTGCCGGGTGGCCGCCCGCAAAGGGTGGTGCATGTGGGAGGTAGCTGATGGTGGCCGTCGGGTATGAGCTCCCAGTCCCGACGGCAGTCCCGGAGCCTCCAGAGGGTGCAGAGGCTGGGGAGTAACTGCTGAGGTTGGTGTAGACGGGAGGCGGCTCCGGACCAGCATAGACGCCCCCTGGGCCGGCCTGGGGACCCCCACTGGCGCCCAGGGACACGTTGGGGGGCGTCACGTGGTTCATCTTGTGCAGGTCGTCCAGGGCTTTGACAAAACCGTCCGCAAAGCCCTCTTGCTCCTCGGTGACGCCGCCCCCTGTACCTCCACCGCTGCCACCCCCACGGGGGTAAAAGTACTGTCCCGGAGGCGTGGGCGTCGTCGTGATCACGCCGTTGCTGTTGGGGACGATCAAGCGCTCCAGTTCCGTGGAGGCTAGCTTCAGAGATGCGCCTGTGTCTGATCCCTGACCCGAAAAGTAGCTGCCTGCCCCACTGCCCTCTGGGCCTGGACCCCGCGCCCCAGGACCCTTGAGACCCCGATAGGGATCCGCCAGGTTGAGCGCCAAGGTGGGTTTCAGGAGTTTGTAGTCGTGTAGAGACAGACTGCCAGGGCTCCGACCGTATCCCGCCGCTGCGTAAGAGTCGTCGTGATAAAAAGGCTGTTCCATTTTCGTGCACATCCGGGCGGCCTGGGCGATCTGGGAAAGGTCCCCCTGAAGGGCCGCCCCGGGCCTCGCTGCGGCGAGCGAGCGGCGAGCTGTCCTCCGCTGTGGCAGGACCCGGTGTCCGGTCGCGCGTCCTCGGGAGCTGGAGACGGTCGGCAGCGGCCAGTTGGCAGCTGTGCGTAAAAGCGCTGCCGGGCTTCCGGAGCTTTTCTCTCCCTCCGTGGTACGCCTGCTTTCTCGGCGTCGCTTCCCTCAGTTCCCCGCTCCCAGCAGGATCCAAAGCTGGCCTGGCCACCCTCAAGGTCCCCAGTGCTCGGCCCCAGCCCCAAGCATTTATACTGAATTTGTCAGCTGCGGAAGTGCACTCCGATTGGCCAACGCGGGAGCCAGGCCCCCGCGGCCCCCTCCTAGAGCGTGGGGAATGGGAGGAGGCGGCTCGCGTCACTGTCAGGAAGCGCGTGTCCTTGTAAACAGCGGCCACGAGCCGAGTGGCTCTGCGCGGCTGGCGGGGGGAGGGGCTGTAGAGACAGAGACACTCAAGCAAAGGGATGTTAAGGGGCCGAGACACATAGGGGTTAGAACTGCGGGAGTACAACCGGGTGCTTATGAGATACACTGCAAGTGGAGATGGGGTGCTTCAGGATATACCCGGAAAAGTCTCGCGGGACCCAGAGTAGCTGTGGCTTGTGAACTGACAGTACAGTAGAAGACCCCAGAAAACAGGGAAGATACAAAACGGAGGCAATTGTTAACATTTGGCCTAGGAATTAACCAGAGGTCCCGGGTACAAAGTGCTTAAAGAACTGGTATTGTCACAGTTGGAAGGAAAAGGCCAAGACACAGGGCTCAGGTACCTATTGTACAAGAAATGAGTAGGGGCTCTAGAGTCTATAGATGAGTCTGAGGGTTTCCCCATAAGTGGAAAAGGGAAGGAATTTTGGGGAGGTCAATTTAGATATTCAGGAGAAAAAGGGTTCTGGGGACGCTGAGGTAACAGGAGTAGAGGATGGGGACATTATCTAGCAAAGGTTGGGGTCATTGTAGTTATTTGCAGAACTCTGACGGATAATTAAAATGGTCAGGACATAGCTTCCTGCTTCCTTCCGAGCTATGAAGGCGATGATAGGAGGGTATCTGAGATCTGCCTGAGAACATGATTCGGGGGATCGCAGAGACAAGGGACTTGTAATAATGAGGCTGTACCTCGTAGGTGGTCTCTAGGCACTGACATGCCCTGTACCTCAGCCCAAAGCCCCCCCTCTTAGTCACCCGGGGCTCGCCCGATATCCTGTCAGCTTTTGGAGGGCCTCTGGGGCGGGATTGCTGGGGTGCGGTCGCCCAACCCCACTCCCTTCCTTAGAAACAGGCTAGGGAAAGAGAGCCGAGGCAGGAAGTGTGGCAACAGCCCCGAGGGGGAAAGAGCCCGGCCCTGTCTCGTCATTGTGAGCCTAGGGGATGTTGCGCCCTACCCTGGGCCTGCCAAATTCTGCGCCTGGGAAGAGGAACCCCGGCAAACGACCCTTGGGGAAGTCACAACCCAGCTACAGATGCCTCTAGTCATAGTCTGCTCTCCCCCATCTAGAAATGGTTCAGCCCTCAACCATCGGCGACTACTAAGCCTGGCAGCTGAGGACTGTTCCATTGGCTGGCTGGAAGGGGATGCAGCCTGGGAGCGGGGCCTTGTCACCAAGGCAACAGGCTGGAGTCCGTGAACTCGATTGGGGGTGGGGCACTCCCCTGAATTTCTCTCCCCAGCATCCATATTAGGGCACAGGAAGAGGTGGGACCAGTGCAGTTTTGGGGCGGCAAACTAGGAGCCAGGAACTCGAGGTAGCTGCCAGGTCCCAGGGCGCGCCCGGGCCCCCGGACGGCTAGTCCGGACCAGCTTCCACCGCCACCCCCGAGCTCCCCCGCTCCCCCCGGCGGCCTGACCCAGCCTCTCGGAACAGCTCTGGGGCTGAGTCCTGTCCCGCCCGGCCAGGTTGGACCCAGCCTGGCAGGTCCCCGCCTGCCCGAGGGCCTGGGTCGGACTTTGCCCCTGGCCCATCAGGGCGCGGAGTGGGCGGGGTAATGCTTTCGGGCATCCCTGGCGCCTGGGCAGGCTGGTACAGAGCTGCCTCCTCCCCTGGGTATGTGCCCTTCCCTTCTACCAGAAGGTCTAGGGTCCCCATTCCCTACCACGTATCTTTGAAGTTTGAATACTCTTCTCATCTACTTCCACTTCAGTCGGGGGTGAGCTACCTTCCACTACATAGAATACCTAAAAGAAGTAGCCCCCTGATCTGAGGACCTTCTTCCCATCCAAGTAAAAGGGCAAAAATCGCAAATCGAGAAAAATGGGAGAACACAAAGCCCCTTCTGCAGGAATGGGAAGGTAGAGGGTTAAATAGCAGTTAGCTAGGTGGGACTTCAAGTAGTGTGAGAGCCACCAGAGAGAGGGTGAGAGTCCCATCTCTTCCTCTTTCTCAGGTCTCTGGTACAATAAAGGAGGGCTCTTCAGAGAGAAGCTTAAGGACTAGGGCTAAGTAGCAGGATCAGAGCTTACCTAGTGTTTGCAGGAAAACAAAAAGAGGCAAAAAAAAAAAAAAACCAAAAAACAAAAACCAACTCTGAAGGACACAGGGGAAGTCCAGTAGAGTAGGGGCATTGGAGAAGGAGCTGGGGACATCCCAGTCTTTGAAGGATCCTTGTGACCCTTAAGTCCTCCTTCCCATCTTGCCCTTGTTTGAAAAGCTCCCCTCCCCCACTACAGTCTCAAGGGAGATTCCAGAAGCCGCTGAGTCTGCGGGCAGGCTGCCAGGCCTGTGTCTCCTGCCCATGCTAATAACTGCAGCTGACATGTGGCCTTGCCTGAGGGGGTACTCGCCGCAGCGTTGGGGCCAGGGCAGGACGGAGGGCAACATGTTGGGAAGCCAACCTGCCTGTCCCACTGGCCAGGAGGCCGCACTGACTCACCCGTGCCACAGCTGAGGCTGGCTAGGCCAAAGCCAAGTCCTGGAGAAAGGCCAGGTCTGCCCAAAGAGGGTCGAAGAGAAGAGTGGGAGGCTGGGGACAGAACAGGCAGGACAAGAGGAGACACCCAGAGAGACAGATGGGGCCAGGTTAGTCTCCTGCAGACACAGAGACTGGGAGACACTTAAGACAGGCAGACAGACTGTCTGAGAAATAGTAATTATTATTTTAATAGCTAACACTTATATGGTTCTTACCATAGGCCAGACACTGTTCTAAAGTGGCTTACATAAAGTCTGTCATTGGCCACTTCCAATGATCCAGGCAGTTGCGTGATGTGTGAATTTTCATTTAACAAATGAGAAATTGAGGCACAGGAAATGGCCTTTAGTAATGTCTCAGAGCTCAAAGTACTAGAACTGGCTCATAGTCTGCTGGCTATCTGGGAACACTGTGTTGTAGTGTCGGTGGGCATTTGTGTAGTGCCAGCCACATACAACGCTCTAGTGAGTAGGCTTTTGCAAAGGGTCTTCTCCCCTCCAGCCCCCCCTCAGAAGGAGAAGTAAAGTTGGGTACAGAAAGGTGATACTGGCAATTATACCAGAGTGGGGTCTTCTTCCTTCAAGCTTTCTGCATGGGTGTTGGCAGGGGGTGGGGAGGAGACCAGCCAGGGAGGGCAGGGCTGGCCAAGCTGGTACAGCCGGTTCCAGGCCCCTACCATTCTCACTCTTGTGGCCTGGGCACCACCTCCTCAAGTCGCCCTGCTGGCGCCAGGCCTGCCCAGTGTGGACGGTGTAAAGATAGTCCCTTCCCCCACACTGCCTGAGCTACAGATCAGCACCAGGCTGGCCTTCCTTGTCAGGTTTCCCTACATCCCAGGGCCCGGGGCCAGGGGCTACCATTCAGGATAAGGAGGAAGTTCATCCCCACCCACCCACAGGTCTCTCTGGGGCTTTTGGTCTTGGCACCAGGAACTTCTCCTTCTTATAAATAGTTTGGTGACCATCTCCTCCCTGGGCCCACTGACCGGTGCCACAGCTGCCAACACCAGGAAACTGGGCTGGGGGCTGCCTGTGAGTCATGCAGCGGGCGGGCTGGGGCAGGAACCCACAAGTCCTAGCACCCAGTCCCCAGGCACTGCCCTGGGTGTGGCCTGGTGGCTGCGCCACAAGAAGCTAAGGATCAATTCCAGAGGTCTTCTCTAGGATGCCCCAGACTGCCAGTCACCCTCCTCCCATACTTCTGTGGTTTTAGGGGTCCCTCACCCCTTGTCTAGAGAGGAAGTTGCTGTGTCTTCTTGGAAACATGCTCTATCTTCACACTGATTCAACAGGGCCCAGAGGGAGTTTCCCACACAGCTGCCAAAGACTTGGGGGCCTGCGCTCCAAGGTGTCCCCTTTAAGAGAGATATAAGTAAAACAACCGAGTCTGCCCAGCAGAGGAAGCGGGAGCACATCAGGGAAGTAGGGGTGATGTTGGGAGAGGAAGTGTCAGGATCTCTGGGTCCCGCAGAACCTCAGAAAAGGGTGGATGGGGGTGTGTGTAAGTGTGGTTGGCCTGTTAGGGCCTGTGTGAGCGCATCAGGCCTGCTCTGGGCTTCTGTTTGCCTGTTGGTCCAACCCTGCAGGGGGTGTGGGCCTATTTGTGAGAGTTCAGTTCTGCTTTGTGTGTGGATGGGGTAAAGGTGAGACGTGTGTGTGTGTGTGTGTGTGTGTGTGTGTGTGTGTGTGTGTGTGTGTTCTATTGGATAGGCCACAGAGGACTCTATTCTAGGCATGCATGTGGCTAACATTTTTTGTGTCTGGTTTGTGAGTGTAAGGTACGTGTTTTGCCTTAAGTGTGTGAAATATCTTTATGTTTATATGCAATACATGGCTGATCTCTGAGTGTATGTGTATAGCCTGTAACTGCTTGACCCCCCCCTCACCCCCTTGCACATAAAGACCAGCTATGTCTATGTATATACTCCAAACATAGACAGGGGCAGGGGGGGTAGAACACACCTTATGTCTGGTTTTCATAGTGTGTGTTTGTGCCTATAAGAGAAAGAGCAGAGACACAGAGAGAGAAAGACAGAGAGACAGAGAAAGGGGCCTGGTTGGTCTGTGTTTTTTGTGTGTGTTGTGTTATGTTGTCTGTGGCTGGCTGTATGTGTATGTGAGAGACCATGAATACCTTGTGTGCTCATGAACAGTCTACAGCTTCTGTCAGGGTGTCTCCATTCTCGTGTATTCATAAATGCTGGGCTGTGGCCTGTTTCTGCCTGTCTACATTAGCTACTTGTTTGTCCAGACCACATCTGAGAATGTGTCTGTAAACCCCTCGTGTAATGTTGCATCTGTTGGGTAGGTCTACCTAAGAGACGACTACGGCTAGGCATGGTGGTACAGGCCTTTAATCCCAGGCCTCAGAAGTCAAAAGCAGGTGGATCTCTGAGTTCTAGGCCATCTGGGTCTACAAATTGAGTTTCATGCTAACCAGGGCTACACAGTGAGATCCTGCCTCCAAAACAAAGACACAAACAAACAAATAAATGCAGAAAACCCCAAGGTGATTGTATGTAAGTATTCAACTCCAACTGAATGTGCCACAATGATGTTGATAGGTGCCTGGGGCCTTCTGACTTGGTATGTAGGTGACTGTGACACTTCTGTATGTCTGTCTGTAGATGTGGGTTGGTCTCTCCTGTTTCTGTATAGTAATGATATTGCTTGTGCATGTGGCCTAGAGGATCTCAGTGTGTGTCTATCCTTTCTGGGAATGTCAAACTACGAATGTGCACTTCTATGTGCTGATACCCAGCCTGTGTGCAGAGCTGGTTTACCTGGGTCACACCTATCCCAACTGCGTGCTTTGTTTGAAGTTTTGGAGGTTGAGTCCACTGCCTTCTCATGCTTGCTAGACCATTGAGCTACATCCACACCGGCTCCCTCTAACCCTGAGCTACATTTCCAGAGCTTTGTTTCTGACTTGGCCAGGGTCACTGTACCTGCCACTGTTGGGTGTTTTTCCCAGAGGGTTGTCTGCTTTCCCTGTGTGTGTGTTCCTGGCTAGATGTCTCAGTGGCCTGTGTCACAGAGGTTTGTTCCTCTGGACTGGCTCTCTTAGGGTGACTGTGTATGTGTATGTGTGTAGCACATTCCTGGGTAGCACTCCCCTTCAACCCTTCCCCCGCAGTCTAGCCACCCTGGGGCATGTTTACTTTGCCCCCAGCCTATGTCTGCCCTGCCCTGGGAGGGACTGACCCTCTTGTCTGTCCAGCTAGCAGTCCACAGGATGTTCCCGAGACGCTGTTTCCGGCCACCCGCAGGTCAGGACCCAAGCGTCCAGGGTGGCGGGGGGTGGGGCTGTTTTGTTGGTGGGGGTCCATGTCAGGGCATGAGAATGAGGGTGGGGGCGGGGAAGGGACTAGCCCAACAGGTTCCGCCTCATTCCTGCCCCGCCTCTCACTTCCTGGGTGCCAGCCCGGGGCAGAGGTGGACAGTATGAACCCCATGGCCTCAGAGAACGTGGGTGGGGCACAGAGTAGGTGTTTTCTGCTGGGCACCTGGACATCTAGGTCTGAGGCACCCCTCCCTACCTCTGTGTCCAGCTCTGAATTCAGAGCGTCCCCTCTATTATTCATCTAATCAGCACAACTCAAAGAGCTGGACAGAGTTCTCAGATGGGAAAACAAGCGAGAGAAGAGACAGGATTTGGATCGAACCAAGCTCCGTACGCAGCTGAGACTTCACAAGACCCACAGCCACCTTTCCCCTCTAAGCTGGGTGTCTGTGGGGTACAGGAGGAGTTCTTGTCCCCATGAGGCCCGGCTTTCAAGGGAGTACCCGCTTGTTCTGAGTCAAAAAAGCCCCTGGATGAAATGAATAAGAAAACGATTTTAACCGTTTCATTGCCACGATAGGCTCTGCCAAAACTTCCTGTGGGCTGGTGGGCGGGGGCACTGGGTTCCCGGAGCTAGGCCGGGGGAGGATCTCTTAATTCAAGGATGGGGGAAGCGTCCCCAAAGGCTTTCGCAATGGCCAACGAAAGGGGACGCCCGCCCAGCCTCCTGTCTCGGGAGGTGTAACCCCTCACTCGAGGTCTTCAGAACTTGATTCCTGGTCCTGGATACCCGGAGGGGGGTCCCAAAGTTCCCTCCTCAGGGGCCTGAGTCATACACAGGGAAAGCCGCGAGGAATGAGTCACCCAGGCAGAGCTGGGGGAGTGAGGCCGAGTGCGGTCTGGGGACCCCAGGGCTGGCCTGAGTCACGCACGCCCTGGCCTTTCTGACCCCCAGCCCTGCGGTGCGGAGATCAGGAGTGGGAAGCACATGGTCGGCGGGAGGAAGGGCAGTGCGGGAGGAAGCAAGCGCCTGCTGAGCCAGGAAGCTGTTTCCATGGCAACGGGGGGTGGTTGTCTCGGTTCTTTAGAGGAAGGTCTTCCCAGCAGGGACTGCCCCGCCCAGAGAGCTGGGGAAGGCCCCGTTCATTCGGCCCTGGGGCCCCGAGTTTCGGGTCGGGCAGGAAGGGGTTAACGGCAGTCCCCCTGCGAGTTTCACCTGCGCTCCAAAGTCTGGTTCCGCGACACTGGGCCCCAGCGCTCCCGCGGCTGCCCCCGCGCGCTCACGTACACTTACAGCCACCCCACCCCCGGCTTGTACTCGCACGCAAGACCGCGTCGGGCTCCACGCACGCAGCGAACTCCTTCGTGTCGCACGTCACGAACGACGCACGCGCCCCCGCAATGCGGGGTGGAGTCCTCCCAGAGGAGAGCCGTAGACAGCGACAGTGGTGCGCATGTGGGTCCCTCCACTGAGTTGGTTGTCTCCTGTGACTTTGACAGCCCCATCCACATACAAGGTCACAAACAATTTTGACCCACAATATCACAAGGACACAGGATACACCTGCTGCACTATAGCAGAAATTCCTGTTCAGCTAAGCCCTGCGATCATGGACAGACAGGATCGGTCACACGGTCACACAGCCTCTTAAACCTAGAAGCAGAGTTGCTCAGCACATCGGCCATATAAAGTGCGTGGTAGAAAGGCTTGCACACAGGCAATTACATAGCCATATGAACACACAGGCGTTTACATAATGGCACATCGTCGAAGCAAAGTAGAACAGCCTCTGTCACCTGGGATTTGGACAAGTACCCCTCACATGGAAATTGTGGCTGAGACACATGGTATAGAGACAGCCATGTCATTACCAAGTTATCACAGGCAACACGCAGATACTTTGCCTGTTAAAGGGGTATGATAAGCCAGGACCTGTGGTAAGAGGGCATTATCACAGAAAAACAATGGCTGGAAATAAATAGAGTGCCTAATAAAACAATCCATTTTCTCTACTCAGAAACACGGGTTCTACTAAATTGTAGAACGACAAAACAGCAGGGTATGATTATAGACATAGATCCTAATGCCAGCCCCAGACGCGTTTCTCAAACACGGAATAAATAACACAGACTGACCCAAAAGGACCAGTCTCTCCTTGGTAAAAAAGATTCACCTGATGTTTGACCCTCGTATGCTGGGATTAAAGGTGTGTGTACACCACCAAGGCTGGCTATGCATATTTTTGGTTGTTTGAGACAGGGTGTCACTACATAGATCAGGGTTTCACCACAAACTCACAAAGCCAAGTGCTTCCTTCTGAGTGCTGGGATTAAAGGCAAATGCCACCATACCCTGTGCTTACTGTGTTTCTCAGATAGACGTAAGCAGTCCGGACTCACCTCCAACTTTCCATGAACTCTAGATCCTTTTGTCTTCCCTTCCCAGGTGCAAAGATTATAAATCCATGAAGTCTGTTTTTTGTTTTTGTTTTGTTTTGTTTTTTTTGTTTTTGTTTTTTCGAGACAGGGTTTCTCTGTATAGCCCTGACTGTCCTGGAACTCACTTTGTAGACCAGGCTGGCCTCGAACTCAGAA
Organism: Mus minutoides; assembly: GCA_902729485.2. NCBI lineage: Eukaryota > Metazoa > Chordata > Mammalia > Rodentia > Muridae > Mus > Mus minutoides. Next base: position 1,315,398 of record LR749487.1, on the reverse strand, counting down.
ATCCGCCTGCCTCTGCCTCCCAAGTGCTGGGATTAAAGGTGTGCGCCACCACGCCCGCCATTTTGTTGTTTTTTGAAACAGGGTTTCTCTGTGTAGTCCTAGCTGTCCTGGAACTCATTCTGTAGACCAGGCTGGCCTCAAACTCAGAAATCTGCCTGCCTCTGTTAAAGGAGTGCACCACCACTGCCTGGCCAGCTTTTTTTTTTTTTTTCTCCCAGAGCTGAGGACGGAACCCAGGGCCTTGTGCTTGCTAGGCAAGCACTCTACCACTGAGCTAAATCCCCAACCCCACCTGGCCAGCTTTTTTGTCAAGTTTCTTTTTCAGATTCATTTTTTTATGTGTATGAGTGTTGGCCTACATGCATGTATATGCCTGGTTCAAATACGCCATATCTGCCGGGCGTGGTAGAGCACACCTTTAATCCCAACACTTGGGAGGCAGAGGCAGTCAGATTTCTGAATTCGAGGCCAGCCTGGTCTACAAAGTGAGTTCCAGGACAGCCAGGGCTATACAGAGAAACCCTGTCTCAAAAAAAGAAAGGCAAAAAACAACAACAACAAACAAACAAAAAGCAAATATGCCATATCTCCTGGTACTGAAGCTATGGACGGTTGTGATCCACCATGTGGATCCTGGGAATCCAACTGGGTCCTCTGCAAGAGCAACAAGTGAGCTCATCTGCTGAACTACCACTCCAGCCCCTACACTCCTCGTCTTCTAAACTTGTGTATTATGCACAGATTGATGCCCTGAACTTCCTGACAGCCATCAAATCACACACATACACTCAGCTGAACAAACTCCAGGATCCCAAGACACAAGTGGAGGCTAAGCCAATCACAGACCCACCACCTCGCACCTACACAGATAGGATCACATTTCCCTTGGACTTAGATACTCAGTGTTGTGAAGTGGGAACAGTATAGGAGCTCCAGCAGAACTGCAGTAACCAGGTACAGGGAGATTGTCAGAGTCCCCATGCCAATGGAACATGGAATTCACAGAGGATTTTGCATATTCATGGGGGGGGGGTACTGTCCTCTGGTTGTGGAACCCAGGGTCCCCATCCCAGCTGTGATGACTGGATCAACATCCAGATGTGCAGCTGAAGGGGATGGGCTGGGGTCCAGCTGTGGCCTTAAGGGAGGGGTTGAGTCACTCACTTCCCAGCAGTACACCCAGGCTGGGTCCAGCTGTTCCTGGAAACATGTTCGAGGTGGGGTCCCCAAACCAGCTAGAGGTTACTGATCCAAACTTGCAGAGCAGGGACTCTAGGTTCCTATAAATGGAGGCCTTCAGATCTCTGAAAACTTGGAGGTTCCCTACACCTAAAATGGGTTGGCATCCTTCTAAATGCAAGGTCAGCCTCAAAGGAAGGATTTGTGGCTCTTTTTGCAAAATTAAACGCACTTATATCCAGAGCATTGCTTCTTGGTTGTAAAAAGAGATCGCCTTGTTGCCAACACCAAAGCTTTCTTTTCTTCCCCCTGAAAGGTGAGACTCTTGCTGACCATGTGGAAGGTTATAACTCCTTCCCCATCAGTAAGTAAGGAATCTTCATTATTTGTTTATGTGTTTATTTATTTATTTATTTACTTAGAAATAGGGTCTCTCTAATGTGGTCCTTGCTATCATGGAACTCAAATATGTAGGCCAAGCTGGCCTCAGACTCAAGGCAGCCCACCTGCCTCTGCCTCTGGAGTGCTGATATTAAAGGCAGGAGCACTGTCACATTCAGCTCCTAAGCTTAATTTAAATTTTTTTTTTTTTTTTTTTTCTGAGACAGGGTCTGTGTGTAACCCTAGATGTCCTGGAATTCTCTCTGTAGATCAGGTTGGCCTCAAACTCAGAGAGCTGCCTGCCTTTGCTTCCCAGCTTCATTTAAATCTTGACTTCTTGAACATCTGGACACCTGTAATATCACACCAACATTGGGACACCTTAAGTCACTTCCCATACCTGGATTCTCAGATTTCTCCTAAACTTCAAAATCCCTGCAATGCAACCTTCACCTTAAATTTTTGTGTCCCAGAATGTCAACCACACATTCTTGTAACAATCATGGTTCCTGGTAAAAGTGTGTGTGTGTGTCAACAGTGTGTGTTTGTGTGTAGGACAGCATAGCTTTGTCTCCACTTTGGGGCATCAACTCTGGTGGATGTGGGATGGGGGAGCCAGTTGGCAGCCCCCGTGCCTAGTCCGGAAGCACATTCCCTTCTATACCTTTCCACAGGATCTCAGGGACTGGAATCTGGAAAACAAGTCGTGAGGGTTTGTGGAAGTGTGAATCAGCCTCCAAGGCTCTCTGGTGTGTGCTGTTGAGAGTTTGAGTGGGTTGCAACCGAGTGTCTGTAGTAGATTAACAACTCTAGTAAGATAGAGGGCGGGTGGCTGATGTCGCTGTGTTCACCCAACCAGGACAGGGTCGCTGGACTGGATCCAGGTTCATGGCCTGGATGGGAGCAGAACATTACCCTCCTCCGACCTGAACCCGCCCCAAAGCAGAGACGGCTCCACTTCTCCCTCTGGGCACATTTAATAGCCTCTAATTACAGCACATTACCCCACCCGCTAGAGGGGGGAGGGGCTACCAGTGGACCCAGGGGTCAAAGGGCGTGGTCTGGGCTTTACCCCTGGCGTCAAAGACGGTGTACTTTGTAGCCGCAGTTTACTCATTTGCAAAGCGGCGGATTTAAAAAAAATTAAATAATACAGTTTCTAAAATTAAGAAACAAAACCTGGGAATTAAAGTAGCCCTTGTCTCCTAGGGTCGTGGAGAACATTCAATTGTCTGTAGATATATAGCTTAATGGAAAGTCTGAAAACAGTAAGCACTCCACAAATGACGTCTTGAGACTTTATTGTCAAAAAATTCTAAGCTCTCTGCGCTCCCCTAAACCGGCTCAACCGGTGGACGCACCCTTTTCCCAGAAGGACGCGTTCCTGCGTTCTGCGCGCCCCCTGGTGGGCTTCAGGTCACCCGCAACTTTGGCCAGGTCGAGTGTTTTTTAAGGCAGGAAGGTGCTCAAAGCACCTGGGGCCGGGAAGGAGCAGAGTAGCTCTCAGGAAGGAGACCCCAGGCTGGGCAAGTGCTATGTCCTTTACTCAGGACATACTTGACCCTATCTGCTCCACACCATACCCGCGTCTTCTGAAGGACTCCAGCCAGAATCACTTCTGGGGGGGAAGACGCTTTTAAGATCCTCTCACTCCACGACTACAGGATTTATTATTATTCTCTGCGCCCGCATAAAGAAAGGCTCAGATCATAACGCAGCTAAACCGGAGAATTTCTTTCAGCTTTGGCGGGGGAGGACCATTAATATGCCTGTGAAACTGGGTGCGGTAGATCCGCCTTAAAAGGATCTTGAGGACCTTCTACGTAAAGAGAAGCCGCGAGGAGCGGAGGTCATTACTCTCACCACCGGCAGGACTGAGCCAGACTGACACCTAGTGGCGGAATGTGCACTTGCCTGTGTCCCGCATCCAAGATGGCGAGGCAGGGAGGCAAGTGTTTGCAAGGGGAAGAGATCACGTGTCTGGGGCGGAGCCTATGGCAAGGGGGCGGGGTGGAGCGGGGCGGCGCTCTAGGCCGAGCGGGAGGTCTGGGCTTCGGGCGCTCGCTGGTGGCGGACCCGGAGGCTGCTGCTGTGTGCCGGGGCTCCTTGGCCCGGATCGAATTCGATCCGGAGCCATGAGTGTGGACAAGGCCGAGCTATGCGGGTCTCTGCTCACCTGGGTAGGTCGGGGGGCGGGGCTGGGTCAGGTGTGCGCCCTCTCCTCTCGTCCTGTCTTAGTCTTCTTTCCTCGGTTTTGGAGCTGGAAGGAGGAATAGGTCGTAGGCTTGCTGGGCCGTTGGACTTTGACCTGACCACCTGCGTCTGTCACGTGGGCAGGCCTGAGCGAAAAGACCAGGTGAGGCCACGCCCCTCTGGGGGCACAGGCCTGGTCACATGTTAGCAGTGGGGACCAGGTGACTGGTGGTAACGCCCTGACCTAGGTTTGCAGAGTTTGCCAGGATAGGTAAAATGAAGCCACGCCCCATCCCTGCCTAGGTGTGTAGAAGTCACGCCCCCGAAGATGTGATATGTTGGTGCTACAGGCCTTTCTAACCCCGTGAGATGTCTGATGGCTGGGGAAAAAGTATGCAATTCCAGGCCCTCAATTTTCCTGTTGCCCTTCCGTCGTCCCCCTTTAGTTGCAGACGTTCCAAGTTTCGCCCCCCTGTGCCAGTCCCCAGGACCTGAGCAGCGGACTCGCAATAGCCCATGTGCTGAATCAGATGTGAGTGTGGCGGCTGAGTGGGAGGATCCTGAAGGGCTCCCCAGCCTGCTCATCCCACCTTTCTGCTCCTAGAGACCCTTCCTGGTTCAACGACGCATGGCTCCAGGGCATCTCAGAGGACCCAAGTCCCAGCTGGAGGTTGAAGGTGACAGGTGGACTCATGACTAGGGAATAACTAGAGGACTTAGCGAGGTGATCTCAAAGGGAAAGCTAGATACATGTCCTGTGTGATGGACAGGCAGTCCTGTCAGGAAGAGAGCCAGTTGTCTGGTGATCAGCAAGCTTTTTTTTTTTTTTTTTTTTTTTTTTTTTTGGTTTTTCGAAACAGGGTTTCTCTGTGTAGCCCTGGCTGTCCTGGAACTCACTTTGTAGACCAGGCTGGCCTCGAACTCAGAAATCCACCTGCCTCTGCCTCCCAAGTGCTGGGATTAAAGGCGTGTGCCACCACGTCCGGTTTATTTTTGTTTTTTATATTGAGCACACACAATAGGACAAAAAAACTTGCCACCGTTCTTATGATGTGGGCAAAAGCACACACACAAACACATGTTAACTTCCAAGAGGTGTGCTGGCAAATGCTTGTAATCCCAGCTATCGTGGTGTGTTAATGCAGGAGGGTGGTAAACCATCCATCATCCCTCCTCAAAACCTTAAAAAGGAGGCCAGGGATATAGCTTGGCAGAGGAGGATTTGCTCGCCCTACACAAGGTCCTGAGTTCAATCCCAAGTAGCAGGGTATACTGGGGGGTGGGGGGGTAGCCAGACCATGTGGCACACATGGGATCCCAGTACTTAGGAAGCAAGAGGATCAGGACATCAAGGTTAACTTGGGTGGCTACACAGTAAGTTAGAACTCATTCTGAGCCACATGACATACTGCTTCAAAAAACAAAACTGGACTGGAAGAATGGCTTAGTGGTTAAGAATGAATACTGTGGCCGGGCGTGGTGGCGCACGCCTTTAATCCCAGCACTCGGGAGGCAGAGGCAGGCGGATTTCTGAGTTCGAGGCCAGCCTGGTCTACAAAGTGAGTTCCAGGACAGCCAGGGCTACGCAGAGAAACCCTGTCTCGAAAAACCAAAAAAAAAAAAAAAAAAAAAAAAAAAGAATGAATACTGTTCTTCCAGAGGAACTTACTGCTTCTCCAGAGAGGACCTGAGTTCGATTCCCAGCACAGACATCAAACAGCTCTCAACCACCTGTAACTGCTCTAGGGGATCTGACACTTGTAGCATCTGCAGACACCCTCATATTCATTCATTCATTCTTTCTTTCTCTATTTTTTTTCTCACACACACTCTCACACACACATATACTCTCACACACATACACTCTCTCTCTCACACACACACATACACACATAGTTAAAAGATAAAATAAATCTTTTTTTTTGGTTTTTGGTTTTTTGAGACAGGGTTTCTCTGTATAGCCCTGGCTGTCCTGGAACTCACTTTGTAGACCAGGCTGGCCTCGAGCTCAGAAATCCACCTGCCTCTGCCTCCCAAGTGCTGGGATTAAAGGAGTGTACCACCACCACCCAGCTGATAAATCTTAAAAAAACCAAGAAAACAAATTCATATAAACCTATGAAGACAGTAAAAGGAGGGTCATGATAGCGGTGGGAGGTGGGTAGGTGCTTGTTTTGTTTTGTTTGTTTTTTTGGGTTTTTTTTTTTTTTGGTTTTTTGGTTTGTTTTGAAACAGAGTTTTTCTGTGTAGTCCTGGCTGTTTTAGATCTTGCTCGGTAGACCAGGTTTGGCCTCAAATTCAGAAATCTACCTGCTTCTGTCTTCCAAGTGCTGGGATTAAAGGCAGGTGCCACCATTCCTAGCAGGCACTCTTATTTTAAGTACTGTGGAAGGGCAGGGAATGGTCTTAGCAAAAGAAAAACACAGCCTGGCTAAGCCATTTAGAAGCTGCCCTCGACTGCCTGGGAAGAGAAGCAGCACAGACAGCAAGAGCAGGAGCTGAAAGTTTGGGAATGGCGTTCAGAGGACCAAGCTGGTCTGCACTCCACCAGCTCAGGGCTGGAAGTAACATAGACTAGTAAGGAGCCAGGGAGTGGCTCGGTGGAAAAGCCCTTTTCTACCATACTAAAGAGCCTGGATTTGGTCACCAGAACTTTTACCCCATTCAACAAAGGTGAGAGACAGTGAGTGCAGTCATCCAAGTGAGAGATAGCAGCAGTTGGTCCCCCGTCATGAAAGCCATTGCATTCTGGGACTTGTGAATAAAGACGGTCAGGTAGACACTGTAGACCATGCAGTTTAGCTCTAGAGGAGAAGGATATTTAGAACAGTGCCAGACAACAAGGTGGGATAAGCAGGGAATGAAAATTGAGGGACAGGGGAGGAAGTGAGGATAGGTTTGGGGGGGTGGGGGTTGCTGTAGACCTGCATGCATAGATAACTCCTTGGCCTCACCAGGTCAAGAAGCTGGAGAAGATCTTACAGAGCTTGGTGGAATACTCAAAGAATGTGAGTAGCTGCAAAGGAATTTAGGGGCTGGATTGGGAGCCAGGGTTCAGTCTATGAGCCCTGAAAGCTCCTTCCCCCTGTGTTCTCAGGTTCTGGGGCACCCTGTGTCAGATCAGCATCTCCCAGATGTGAGCCTCATTGGCGAATTCTCAAATCCCGCAGAACTCGGCAAACTGCTTCAGTTGGTACTGGGCTGTGCTATCAGTTGTGAGAAAAAACAGGGTATGAGGAAGGCAAGAGGGGAGGAAGCTGAGAGCCCCCAGAGGATGCCCTGAGGAAATGCTCTTTCCTTTCCAAGCCATCCCTGGTCTCAGCCTCTCACCTTCACCTTCATCCCCAGAGTATATCCAAAGAATTATGACCCTGGAGGAGTCTGTTCAACATGTAGTGATGGAAGCCATCCAGGAGGTGGGTGCAGGCATCCTCTGTAACAATCCAGAAGGGTCAGGGGAGGGGACATTTATTTCTAGGATAGAAGCGTCTGAGTACAGACCTGGCTTTGCATGGTAAGGTTAGGCCTCTGCCTGGAAGTCAGCAGGCCAGCTCTTATATATGTCAGCTCTCAGTCAGAATCCTGCAGCCTCAAAAAGCCTTTTTCTGCACTGGAAGGAGCCTCTGGGCAGGAGTTACTGGCAAAAACTAGCCTTGGGGAAGGGGAAGATGAGGGAAGAGGTTCCTAGGCTGAATTGTACAAACCTTGAAGGTTGTTCCGGAGAGCCTAGCTTACCATAATGCCCCCTTCCACAGCTCATGACCAAAGACACTCCTGATTCCCTGTCACCAGAGAATTACGGGAACTTTGATACACAGGTAATGATCACAAAACTTGGTAAAGGATTCGATCCCACCACTGGTTCTCTGGGTTGCTAAGGCTTGTCCTTAGGTAGTCCACATAGCAAGGGTGAACTTTTGATCCTCCTGGGACTACTTGGCTTATAGCTGAGATTACAATTGAACACCTGATAAGGGGGCTTGTTATCCTCGAGCTTTTAATCAACCATCCCAGTCTCTTGGAGTCTTAGCCTCTTCCCTTGCCACATCTCAATGGTTAGAAAATTCTTCTTCCATTTTCTTAGGACCCCAGCCCAGTCTTAAATCCTGGGATTCCTTAACCCTTCCCCAGCATCCCTAGACATCACAGCTTTCCCACTCCCTTCTGATTGGATCCCCAAGTCCTTCATCTTCCATCCCCCCTTACCCTCCTCAGTCCCGCAGGTACTATTTCCTGAGTGAGGAGCTGGAGGAAGGTGATGATATTCAGCAACATTACCTGGATCTGGAGCGCCAGGTGGGTGGGGCCGCTTGCGTAAACCCTATCTACGTAAGACCTGGTTCATGCTCCAGTTCACCTATCTTCCCTGCCCACAGCTTTTGCTCCTTTCAGAGGAGAAGCAGAATCTGGCACAAGAGAACGCTGCCCTACGAGAGAGGGTGGGCCGGCCGGAAGTGGAGAGTGCCCCGGGCCTCACTGCTAAGAAGCTGCTGCTTCTGCAGTCACAGCTAGAACAGCTCCAAGAGGAAAATTTCAGGTGTGGTCCAGTCTGGAGGTGGAGGTGGGGATGGGTTGGGCCAGGGCACTGGGGCCAAAGGGCATCCTCCTCTATCTTCCCGCTGATACCCCAGGTTGGAGAGCAGCAGGGAAGATGATAGGCTACGCTGCCTGGAACTGGAGCGTGAGGTCGCTGAGCTGCAACAGCGGAACCAGGCACTGACCAGCCTGTCCCAGGAGGCACAAGCACTAAAGGATGAGATGGATGAGCTGCGGTAGGTGGCAGGTCCCGAGTGCCAATCACATATCTGCAGCATTGGCACAAAAGGCCCCTTAGTGCTATGGCACATTCAACTCCCAGATGCTAAGTGGACCTATACACAATACTTCCTAGGCTCCCACGTGACACCGAGAGCCCCACGTGCCACTTAGGCCCACCGCACTGTCCTGACCTTATGTCTCCTGAGAGATTCCCTAGATCCATAGAGCCCCCTTGTTTTTACATTGCCATTAGTCAATACCTTGCAGCACCCTTGATAAATACAACCCCTCCTAACACTCTCCAGATCCCAGTGCACCATTTGGATCCCATCATGCCTCTGGATATTAGGATGCCTTCTAAGACCTCATTGCAACCCCCTGTGAACCTACTGTGCTTCCTGTTTCACCAAGGACCTCTCCTGTAACCCTAAACACTCTTAGAATGTTAATGCACCTGGTGAACCATCCCACCTTGATTCTGAAGTCTCCTTGCAGCATCCCCACGACCCCAAAATGTCCTTATCACTCTACTATCTCGCAGTTCTTCCTTGTCTGCAGTTCCACTCCTGAGAACCTTTCCATTATAACCTGTTTCCCTAATGACCCCTACCGGCACTACAGACCTGGCTGATGCTTTCAGCTTGAACCCAAATCCCTCAGGTTGAATACCCTTCCTTGCCCAGCCTAACTTCCAAGCCAGCATCCGAGTTTTCCACTCTCCATCCCTTTCTCAGGCAGTCCTCCGAACGTGCGCGGCAGCTGGAGGCCACTCTGAACAGCTGCCGTCGTCGCCTGGGCGAGCTCCAAGAGCTCCGGCGGCAGGTGCGGCAGCTGGAGGAGCGAAATGCAGGCCACGCGGAGCGCACGCGGCAGCTGGAAGATGAGCTACGCCGTGCAGGATCCCTGCGTGCCCAGCTCGAGGCTCAGCGCAGGCAGGTAAGGCACGGCCCCGTAGCTCCACCCCCTAACGGCCCACCCCATCACTACACTTCACTCGCAGCAAGGCTCTGCAGCCTTCTCTCTTGTGTTACTAGACTCACCCCTCCCCTGCCTGGGTTTGTAAGCCCCGCCACTGCTTCTCGTAAATACCCCTCCTCCTAACTTCTTGGCGCTGCCAGGGCCCTCTGGTTCCACTCCCTCTTCTGCTGCTCTGTTGCTGCCTCTCCTTCCATCTCTGCTGTCCCCACGGCTTCCCCTTTCACTCTTTTTCTTTCTTTAAATAATTTCTCGTGTATGGGTGTTTCATCTACATGCATGTCTGTGCACCACATGTGCATCTGGTGCTCATGGAGGCCTGGGACTGTAGTCACAGAGAGTTGTGAGCCGCCACATGGGTGCTGGGGAATCGAGCCCCTATCCTCTGGAAGAGAGGAGTGGGGGGGGGCTTATTTGTTTGAACCATCTCTCCAGCCCCCAACTTTTCAGTTATATTTTGTGTGTGAGTTTGGGTATTTGTGTGTGAGTGTGCAAGTGGGGTTCTGAAGACACCTTGTAGAGGTTGGTTTTCTCTTTTTACCAGGAGGGTTCCAGGAAATCCAGCTCAGAATTGAATTCTCTTGCAGGTGCAAGAGTTGCAGAGCCAGTGGCAGGAAGAGGCCATGAAGGCTGAGAAGTGGCTGTTTGAATGCCGAAACCTAGAGGAAAAGTGTGACCTGGTGACAAAGGAGAAGGAGGTAAGGCTGAAGCCCTGCAGCCCAGGCTCTACCCTATTCATCCTGGGATAGCCCATCTCCCAGGAGGTTCAGCTGACATCTTGCATCTGCCCCTGTAGAGGCTATTGACTGAGAGGGACTCCCTGAGGGAGGCCAATGAGGAGCTCCGCTGTGCCCAGCTGCAGCCCAGGGGATTGGCTCAGGCTGGTGAGCTTAAGATCCGGCTTGGGGGTGGGCAGGGGCTGTACTTGACACCTCAAAGATGCTCCCTGAATAGAGAACCCATGGATGGAGACTGTGGATGCATAGAAACCTGAAGATCTCTTGTTTTCAGACCTCTCCCTGGATCCTACCCCTTCTGGCCTGGAAAACTTAGCAGCAGAGATCCTGCCTGCAGAGCTCAGGTATGCTGGCACCTTTTAAGGCTCTGGACCCATCCAGGCCAGGCAAGGCTCTTCCTCAGCCACACTTACAGTACAAGCACTGACCTGGCTAAGGGCTTTCCTGTTCCAGGAGCTTTCCCTCTCCAGGATCCATGTTCAGAACACAGATTACTGTGTAGTGAATGTGGCTTTGCTCCAGGTGCAAAATTCTTACATTTTAGCCCTGCTTACTCCATCTGAGGACCAGGGGCATCATTCATGTCCCTACTGTGTGCAGTTCCTTTTGCTCTGCTCTGGTAACCCCCATCCCAGCCCTTACTGTTTTCACTGCTGGATGCAAGTGTTTTAATCCCCTACCCCCCACACCTCCTTTGGAGCCCTACCCTCTTGATTTCCCTCACCACACCCAGGTCTGCTCCCAGAGCCTAAGCCCACAGGAGTCCATGCTAAGTCATCAGTACTCCTACCCCAAGGCAGGCTGGGTTCTTTGCGAGGCAGCATTCCGCCCAGAGTTTCACCTAATAGTCTGTCTAGGACGCAAGCCCTACTCATTTCCCCTGTTTCTCAGAGAGACGCTAGTGCGGCTTCAGCTGGAGAATAAGAGACTGTGCCAGCAGGAGGCCGCGGACCGGGAGCGACAGGAGGAATTGCAGCGCCACCTGGAGGAGGCCAACCGTGCACGCCATGGGCTGGAAGCACAGCAACGGTAAGAGCCTGTCTTCTTGTTTGGAAGCGAGCTCTACAGGAGACCAAGCGCCAGCACTGAGCACTCTTCCCTGCCAGGCTGAACCAGCAGCAGCTGTCGGAGCTGAGGGCACAGGTGGAAGAGCTACAGAAGGCCTTGCAGGAGCAGGGGGGCAAGACCGAGGACGTGAGTGCCTGCCTCCTCCCTGCTTGGCCCTCCCTCGTGCTCCCCAGTAATCCCCCCTTTCTCCCTCCCCCCTTGCTGCCCGATGCCTGAAGAAGGCCACTGTGAGTACCTCGGGTCCAGGGAGGCACACCATTGTCACCTGCACAGCTTCTCAGACCTTGTCCCCGACCCCTCACTGCCCGCTGCTTCTCTTCCCCAGCCCACCCTGCTGAAGAGGAAGCTGGAGGATCATCTGTAAGTGCAGAGAACCTTCACTCCTGGGGGGGAACTCTTGGGACAAAGGTGTGGAGAATTGTGGGTGAAGAGACCCAGTCAGCTCAGGTCAAGTACAGCCTTTATTTTGAGACTGGAAGTTGTGTACCTGAAACTGGTCTTGAATTCCTGACCCTCCCACCTCCCAAGTGCTAAGATAGTGGTGTGTACTAACATGTCTTGCTCTGAAGGGTGATCCTTTGCTTGTTTTCGAAGTGTACTTATTTTATGTGTGTGAGTGTTTTGCCTGCATGTTTGTGTACTACGTGATCCCATGGAGTTCAAGGGAAGGCCTTTTATCCCCTGGAACTTGAGTTACAGAATAGTTGTGAGCCACCATGTGGGTAATACTTGGGGTCCTCCACTAGAACAGCAAGTGGGTCTTAACTCCCTCTTTTGTATTATTATTATTAAACAAGTTCTCCCTGTAGCTCAGCCTGGCCTGGGCTTGTAACCCTTCTGCCTCAGCCTCCTTCCTGTTATGCCACTGGGTCTGCCTCAGAATCTTATTTAGAAAAAGTAGAGGATGCTCATATGGGCCAGTGATTCCGGCACTCAGGAGGTAGAAGGAAGAAGGGCAGGAGGTCAAGGCCATCCTGGGACTCTGTTTCTGAAAAAAAAAAAAAAAGTCTGGGTCGGGCGTGGGGGCGCACGCCTTTAATCCTAGCACTGGGGGGCGGGGGGGGGGGGCAGAGGCAGGCGGATTTCTGGGTTCGAGGCCAGCCTGGTCTACAGAGTGAGTTCCAGGACAGCCAGGGCTATACAGAGAAACCCTGTCTCGAAAAACCAAAAAAAAAAAAAAAAGTCTGTATATATGTGTGTTATATGTGTGGGCTGGAGAGATGGCTCAATGGTTAAGAGCACTGACTGTTCTTCTAGAGGCCCTGAGTTCAGTTCCCAGCAACCACATGGTAGCTCACAAACATTTGTAGTGGAGTCTGATGTCTTCTTCTGGTGTGTCTGAAGACAGAGACCATATATTTGCATACATTAAATAAATACATAAATAAGTCTTTAAAAAATATGTTTTCAGAGAAACCCTGTCTCGAAAAAAAGAAAAAAAATATTTTTGTGTACAGTGGCTCACAACTACCTGTAACTCCAGCTCCAGGAAATCCAACACCCACTCTTGCTTCCCCAAGCACACACACAATTATGGCATACCTTCAGCCCCACATAGGCACACACTTAGTACATCCTAAAAACCAAAGCACCTGTCTGCTGGGTGGAGAGAGAGTGAAACCGAAGTGCTCAAAGAGGAATAGGCAGGTTGGAGAGATGGCTCAGTGGTTAAGTGCACTGACTGTTCTTCTGGAGGTCCTGAGTTCAAATCCCAGCAACCACATAGTGGCTCACAACCATCTGTAATGAGATCTGATGCTCTCTATGGTGTGTCTGAAGACAGTTACAGTGTACTTACATATCATAAATCTTTTTTTTAAAGATTTATTTATTATATATGTAAGTAGACTGTAGCTGTCTTCAGACACTCCCGAAGAGGACGTCAGATCTCATTACGGATGGTTGTGAGCCACCATGTGGTTGCTGGGAATTGAACTCAGGACCTCTGGAAGAACAGTCGGTGCTCTTAACTTCTGAGCCATCTCTCCAGCCCCCATATCATAAATCTTTAAAAAAAAAAAAAAAAGTGGAAGAGGGCTGGGCAGTGGTGGTGCAGGTCTTTAATCCCAGCACTTAGCAGAGGCAGGTGGATCTCTAAGTTCGAGGCCAGCCTGGTCTACAGAGTGAGTTCCAGGACAGCCAGGGCTACACAGAGAAACCCTGTCTCGAAACAACAACAACAAAAGTGGAAGAGGATGGCTAGGGATGAAGGAATGATGAGGACCAGACCAACTTGGGGATCACTCACAGGATGGGGAGATGATTAGACAATGTGGAGGCCTCTGACTTGCTGTTGATAGAAGAGAAGGAACCAGTGGGCGAGGAGTGTGTCTGCTATAGAGAATCAGCCTGGTGTTCAGTGGGATGCTGGGCTGTGGCTCATGGCAGAGAACAAAGCCCAACACCACAGATACGTGGATGGATGGAAATAGATGGACAGAGGGATGGGTGGACAGATGGACGGATGGATGGATGGATGGATGGATGGTCATCCCACTGCTTCCATGTCCACAGGCAGAAGCTGCATGAGGCTGACCTGGAGCTGCAGAGGAAACGAGAATACATTGAGGAGTTGGAGCCTCCCACTGACAGCAGCAGTAAGTGGGGCCCAGCCGCAGCCAGGGCTAGAGGGAGCCCTGAGTGCAGCATGGAACTTGGGGGGCCTTTGTTTGTTCTTCAGCAGCTCGGCGGATCGAGGAGCTGCAGGACAGTCTGCAGAAGAAGGATGCAGACCTGCGGGCCATGGAGGAACGATACCGCCGCTACGTGGACAAGGCACGCACGGTGAGGATGCTAGTGTCTGCTCTCCTGCTTTAGATCCTACTCTGTGTGCTTCCCTTCAGCTCACGTCTCCCGCCAGTTTGTGTGTCTCTGCCCTCTGTCATCCACACCTGCATTCCATATCATGTCATATCATAGGCGTCTGCATGGTGCTGCCGCCAAGGGCTGTCAAACCATACTCAGGGTGTCAAAGGGTCTGCAAAGAAGCTTGGGTGGCCTAGCACCTTTGTAGAGTTTCTGCCTCAAATCCATGAATGAGGTGCTAGAGACATGGCTTAGTGATAGAGTGCTTATCTAAAATCTACCAGCCAGGGTAGGCATATAGGTATGTGCCTGGGTATCTGGCTCACTAACTATACTTGCTTAGCAGGCAGGAGGTCCTGGGTTCAGTCTCTAGCATTCCAAAAAATAAGTAAATATATAACATAAAGCCAAAGCAAGGGGCCTGGATGGTTCAGCTCTGTGTTCCTAACTATTCTGCAGGCTTAGACAGAATGAGCCAGGCATGGTGATGTAATCTTTTATTCCTAGAACTAGGGAGGTAGAGGCAGCTAGAACTCTGAGTTTGAAGTCAGCCAGGCTGCATATTGAGACTCTGTATGAAGAAACACACACACACACACACACACAAAGAGAGAGGGGGGGTAGAAGTAGAAGTAGAGGTAGAACCAGGTGTGGTGGTACCTGTGACCCAAAGACTGGAAGATCACAAGTTTGAGGCCTGATCTGACTGATCCTTGTCTCAAACAACAAAACAAAATGATGCTAGTAATACAGCTCTGTTGCCTAGCACTCATGAGGTCTTAGAAACTGCAAAATGTCACTATCATTATAATGAAGGTTGCTCTCCTGTGATTTCCCCCCCCTAATTCCTAGGTCATTCAGACTCTAGAACCCAAGCAGAAGACACCCACTGGGGTGTCCCCAGAATTCCATACCCTGAGGTCACAGCTCTGGGAGCGGAACCTGCGGTTACGGCAGATGGAGGTGGGTATCCTCATCCCATCATGCCATGCAGCCCTCAGCCCCACCCAGCCCCTGACTCTTGTCTCCTGGCAGATGGACTATGAGAAGAGTCGGAAACGGCAGGAGCAGGAGGAAAAGCTGCTTATCAGTGCCTGGTACAGCATGGTGAGTGGGTTCCTCCTCGGCAGAGGTCATATCAGGGTCACGTGGCTCAGGTAGGCTCACTTACCCTGCCAATTATACCATTTCTCTAGGGCATGGCCTTGGAGCATCGGGCTGGGGAAGAGCACGCTCCTGCCCATGCCCAGTCCTTCCTGGCACAGCAAAGACTGGCCACCAATGCTCGCCGAGGACCCCTGGGGCGCCAAGCTCTGAGCCTCCGCCCCACTGACAAACACTGACAAGACTTCGACTTCCTGCTGCCTGCTGGAGTCTTCCAGTTTACATGTACCCAGCTGGGCCTTTGACCTTGGTTGAGCCTGACTTCTGCCCTTTGCTTCCTTAGATGGGAGAGAAGGGGACTGACTGGCAGGTAGCAGGTGTGGAACTATTCCTTTTAGCAATGTGATTCTTCTTGATTCTTCTCCTGGGCCTCATGTACTACCTGGGAAGAGCCTGATTTTATATTTGAAAAGAATAAAGACTTTAAATCTGTCATGAATGTACCCTAGACACAATGACGAGAAATAAAATCTGCACCAGGGACACAGACCATTGCTTTTAAAATAAAGTTTTTACATGTATGAGCATTTTTGCCTATCTGTATGTTGTGTGCAATTGATGTGCTTGGTGCCTGCAGAGGCCAAAAGAGGGCATCCGATCCCCTGGAACTAGAGTTACAAATGGTTGTGAGCTACCGTGTGGGTGCTGGGAGTTGAACCGGGGTCTCCAGGAAGAAGAGCCAGTGCTCTTAACCACTGAGCCGTCTCTCCAGGCCTTAACTTGCATTCTTGTGGGGGTTTTGTTTGCTTGTTTTGTCTCTTTTTTTGAGACAAGATTTCTTTGTGTGGCCCTGTCTGGCCTGAAACTTATTCTGTACAACAGGCTGGCCTCAAATTCAGAGACCCACTTGCTTCTGCCTCCCGAACACTGGGATTAAAGGGAAGGGTGCCCCCCGACACCTGGCTTTGTCTTACATTCCCATTAAGGTGTGAGTAACATACAGTGACAGGTGAGAGTGGTGGGTAGGAGGTTTGCTGTTGCTCTTTGCTTTAAGAAGCTGGGGACACACACACGCACACACTCACACACACACAGTCTGACAGTTGCTGCATGTGCCTGTATCCCTACTTTGAGGGGTTGGGGACCTGTGAAATCTGAGAGCTTACTGGCCAGTCAGCTTAGTCAAAAGCAGTGAGCTCCTAGCCAGCCATGTCATAAGTGCCTTTCGTCTCAGCACCTAGGAGCTAGAGGCAGCTGGCACTTTGAGTTCAGAGCTAGCTTACGGTACATAGCAAGTTCGAGGACAGCCAGAGCCACATCATAGATTCTGTCTATACATAAAAAATAAATAAATAAACATTCATCTTTGTTGTTGTTTTCCTGTTTTGTTTATTTGTGTTTGGAGACAGGGTTTCTCTGTGAACAGGCTATCCTGGATCTCACTATGTAGACCAGTCTGGCCTTGAACTCAGAGACGTCATTGAAAAATTTAATTCCAATCTGGGGTTTCTACCCTGCCTTTAACCATTTAGTTCCTGGATAAAAGACACACACAACCTTTAAATTTATAATAAACCTTAATTGGCACTGGGGCTGGACAGATATCTACTCTCTATGCAATTAAAATCTATTTCCTATCAGTAATCCCAAATTATTACTTAAAACATCTGGATTGTATATATTTTATATGGATTTATTAGGATTGTAAAGTCCAGCAACACAGAGATCCACCTGCCTCTGCTTCCTGAGACATGTGCCACCACCACCACTGTCTGGCTTTTTTTTTTTTTTTTTCTTTTGAGACACGGTTTCTCTGTGTAGCCCTGGCTGTCCTGGAATTCACTCTGTAGACCAAGGTGACCTTAAACTCAGAAATCCACCTGCCTCTGCCTTCCAAGTGCTGGGATTAAAGGTGTGTGCTATCACTGCTCAGCCACTGCCTGGCTTATAAATACTAATCTAAAAAAAGAAAAAAAGGTTCAGAAAAAAAGTCCAGGAAGCAGGTACCAGGCAGAGATTAGGATGGGGTCATCTAGACTTCACCTAGGGAAGAGCAGTCTAGATAGGGGAATTATCATATGCCAAGGCCCTAAGGTGACGTGGTTAAGAAAGGGGTCCCTATTAGACTAAAGTCTGTAGGGAGCCATTCAACCGCTCTTTAAAGATGGCATCGACCGATTCAGCTGTTCTGGCATAAACGACTCTTAAATTGGCATTAGGCAGTGTCAGCTGTTGTTTGATCTTGAGCCCAAGAACACCTGGTGTAGTCACGCGAGAATACCTGGTGTAGTCATGCGAGAGCCACGAGGCAGAGGCAGCTTGGTGATTGGCCAGGACAGGGTATAAATAGGCTGCTTGCGGTGGGGCCATTGGCCATTTGCCATCATGCTCTGCTAAGCTGTAAGTGCATCAAGTTCCTGAGTAAACCGTTGGGGAAGAAACCTGTTTGTCTTGTGTCTTATTCCCGCTGGACGGGGACGGCGCACGACAAAAGTCAACTGAAATGTCAATAGCACGCAAGAGCAATTCAGTTAAGATCTGGAAAGCAAGATGTAGTGGTCCATGCCTGTAGTCCTAGTCCTGAGGAGGCTGTGGCAGTAGGATTGCTGTAATCTAGGACTATATAGCAGTGTTTAAAAAATAAGGCCGGGCGTGGTGGCTCATGCCTTTAATCCCAGCACTCGGGAGGCAGAAGCAGGTGGATTTCTGAGTTCGAGGCCAGCCTGGTCTACAAAGTGAGTTCCAGGACAGCCAGGACTATACAGAGAAACCCTGTCTCGAAAAACCAAAAAAAAAAAAAAAAAAAAAAAAAAAAAAAAAAAAAAAAAAAGTACCTGGGGCTGGTGAGATGGCTCAGCAGGTAAGAGCACCCGACTGCTCTTCCGAAGGTGATAAGTTCAAATCCCAGCAACCACATGGTGGCTTACAACCACCCGTAATGAGATCTGACGCCCTCCTCTGGTGCGTCTGAAGTCAGCTATAGTGTACTTATGAATAATAAAAATGAATCCTTGGACCAGAGAGAGCAGGGACTGAGCAAGTGGGACCGACTGGAGCGAGTGGGGCCGGCCGGAGCGAGTGGGGCCGAACGGGGGCGACCAGAGCAAGCGGGGCAGACCAGAGCAAGCAGGGTTGACTGGAACGAGGGGAAAAAAAAAAGTACCTGAGCAGTGGTGGTGCATGCCTTTAATGCCAGCTTTCGGGAGGCAGAGACAGTCGGATCTCTGAGTTTGAGGCCAGCCTGATCTACAGATAGAGTTCCAGGCAGCCAAGGTTACACAGAAAAACCTGTCTTGAAAATAATAAAGTTGGGCTGGTGAGATGGCTCAGCGGGTAAGAGCACCCGACTGCTCTTCCGAAGGTGATAAGTTCAAATCCCAGCATCCACATGGTGGCTCACAACCATCCGTAACCAGATCTGGCGCCCTCTTCTGGAATGTCTGAAGATAGCTACAGTGTACTTACATATAATAAATAAAATAAATCTTTAAAAAAAAAAAAAAAGAAAAAGAAAATAATAAAGTTAAGAGCACTTGGTATTCACCCAGGTGAATGGCACCAACAACCATCTGTAACTCTAGTTCCAGGTATTCACCCAGGTGAATGGCACCAACAACCATCTGTAACTCTAGTTCCAGGGAATCTGATGGCCTCCAAAGGCCATATTGCTCAACTTCACCAGAGCCTTAAAGCAACAAAGCCAGGAGACCACCGACGAGGCCTCTGCAACTGGGAGCTAAAAAAAGCCTTTCCTTTTAAAAATCAATTTCCTCAGGCATTTTGTTACACAAACAAAAATATACCTATAGATCCGCTCAGATGTTAGGAAGACTTCCAGTTCAAAATGACCTCTGGCTAGCAGCCCCCATGTCTTCTCCCACCTCAAGACCTAGAGAGATGTTCCCCACCCCCATTCCCCCAAAAGCAAGCTCGCTACAATCCCAAAGGCTGCCTCATAAATGTATCTCCACTTCTTTGCACTTGACTAGTTCATTAGGAGCTATGCTAATTTGCTCTCTACATATAGACCACCTGAACTGTCGCCCCCTGCTGTTTCTACGATGCTCTACCCCAAGCTACCTTCCAGTCCATGCTCTGCCTAGCAACTGGTGAGCAACAAGGTGTTCCACATGCATAAGGTGTGTATATACACATGCATGCATTCATACACAAAACTTTTTGGTTTGTTTTTAGTTTTACAGGCAAGGTTTCTCTGTGTAGCTCTGACTGTCTTAGAACTTGATATGGAGACCAGGCTGGCCTCAGAGATTCACCTGCCTCTGCCTCCAGAATGCTGGGATTAAAGGCATGCACCATTAACAACCAAATAAAATAAATTCTTTAAAAAAATAA
>LR749487.1:1278744-1295745 GCA_902729485.2 Mus minutoides | reverse complement strand
TTATTTCATTTATTATATGTAAGTACACTGTAGCTGTCTTCAGACACTCCAGAAGAGGGAGCCAGATCTTGTTACGGATGGTTGTGAGCCACCATGTGGTTGCTGGGATTTGAACTTATCACCTTCGGAAGAGCAGTCGGGTGCTCTTACCTGCTGAGCCATCTCACCAGCCCCCAAGATTTATTTATTTATTATATGTAAGTACACTGCAGCTGTCTTCAGACACTCCAGAAGAGGGCGCCAGATCTCGTTACGGATGGTTGTGAGCCACCATGTGGATGCTGGGATTTGAACTTATCACCTTCGGAAGAGCAGTCGGGTGCTCTTACCCGCTGAGCCATCTCACCAGCCCCTTGTTTTTGTTTTTTGAGACAGGGTTCTTCTTTTTTTTTTTTCTTTTGAGACATGGTTTCTCTGTGTAGCCCTGGCTGTCCTGGAACTCACTCTGTAGACCAGGCTGGCCTCGAACTCAGAAATCCGCTTGCCTCTGCCTCCCGAGTGCTGGGATTAAAGGCGTGCGCCACCACTCCCAGCACGAGAACATTTTTGAAGGAACAAAAATAAAATAAAATAGTAGCTGGAGATGGTGTGGTAGTTAGGGGCACTGTCTGCTTTTCCAGAGGCCTTGGGGTTTGATTTCCACCACCCATATGACAGCTCTCAGTTGTGCACGTCTCCAGTTCCAGGAGATCCAACATCTTCTGGTCTCAGAGAGAACCACACAAGCAGTACACAGGCATAATGTAGGCAAATGCTCATACTCGCAGAATACTTGCCCCTGGAGCAGCATTTGGAAGGTAGAAGCAGGTGGGTTTTTGATTCCAGACCAGCCTGGTCTACAGATTGAGTTTCATGACAGCCAAGATACACAGAGAAACCCTGTCTCAAAACAAACAAACAAACAAACAAACAAAACAACCAAAACCAAAACCAAAACCAAACCAAACAACCAACCCAACAAAAACAGAATAGTTATTTCCAAATGAAGTAAAAAAGATAATAGTACAAACTAGCCTGGAGGTGGTCTAACACAGTGGCCTGGTTTAGTCAGTATGTGAGAGGCTCTGGGCTGTGTTCCCCAGCACCACACTCACAGCCTGGAGTGCAAGGGGCAAAGGGAAAACCATTGCTTTGTGACTCTCTAATTAGTGAGTGGGCCTGGGGATACAGCTCATTCCAAGCGCTTGTCTGGCACCCTAAAGGATCTGATCACCAGGCAGCATTTCTCTCACCAGTGAACAAAACCAAAGGTGCTACTGCACAATTTGGGGCAGGGGTGGAGAATGAGTAGAACATGATCAAGAAAGTCTGGGAGGCCAGGTGTGGTATTACCCACCTTAATGCTAGCACTAGGTAGGCAAGGGAGGTAAATGTGAATTCGAAGAGACTGCCTAGTCCATTTCAGGAGGTATAGCTCAGTCAGCTCTGCACAATGAAAAAAAAAAAAAAAAGGCCTAGAAGAATTTCCAAATCATCTGGCTAGAGACAGCATTTTTGTGTTAACCATTTATTGAATGCCTACTATAAACCAACTGCTTTAAAGATGTAGTTTCATTTTATTGATTGATTGATTGATTGATTGATTGATTGATTTTCATCCTCATAAGTTCATGAGGTAGGCAGTCAATTCCACTGGAAGGGAGGAACCCAAGGCACGGTCAGAAGACCAACAGAGGCCACAGGTCAAGTGACCCAAGACACAGTCAGAAGACCAACAGAGGCCACAGATCAGGTGGTGGTGTTTGGGAAGCAAAACCTCTTAAAGAAGCTAGGAGTGGGGGTTTGGGGGTGGGGGGAAGCAACAACAGCTGGGAGAATATGGACCCCTAAAACCACCAGCCTCAGTGGGAGATTCCGCTGGTCAAAATGAGTAGGTCGGCTTTCTGTAGGCCTAGCTAGCTTGTGCAGACTCTGGTGGTCGCCAGCATGTCCAGTGCAGGATTAGGTAGGTGTCCGTAGGGGTCCTGGTCCCAGGATCTCAGGCCGGACTCTCTTCCTCCTCTCCAATAGGGCTAGGCAGCCAGGGTGGCGCAGGAGCCCGAGGACCCGGAATCGACACGGTGGTAAAAGGTTCAGGAGTTGGCCCCAGGATGGGGGCAGGTGGCTCAGGACATGCGGGAGGCTCCAGCTCAGGCTCCCGCAGGCTGGGGTCGAGCAATGGGTCTCCACAACCGCACTCAACGCCTCCGCCATCCGCCGCGCCTGCACAGCCACAGCTGGCTGCGGTGGAGGCCTCCGACACGCAGCTGTTTTTACGCCTTAACAGCGACAGACGCCGCCCCAGCGGACCCACAGAACCCGCTCCCGCCGGCAGGAGGCGCTGTAGAAAGTCCCCGTGAGCCTCTCCCAGTGGGCCATCCACGCCGTCCAGCCGCTGGAACTGCATGTCCTCTTTAGCCAGCCTACAGGGTGGACAGGGGTCGTCACTGAAGCCTTGCTCCTTTGCATTGATGTGTTATTCCATTTTAGTTTTCTGCTCCCCCATCTCGCTCTATCAGGGTTTGTTTGTGTAGCACTGACTGTCCTAGAACTCGCTTTGTAAACCAGACTGACCTTGAACTTACTGAGATCTACTTGCCTTTGCATCCCGAGTCCTGGCATTAAAGACGTGTGCCACCATTACTTGGCTAGTTTTTTTTTTTTTATATTAGTTTAGTTGTTTTATTTTTAAGTAGAGGAAATGTAGATTAAGGAAAGAGAGGCACTCCCAGGAGTAGGAGAGGTTTCAAAGGAGGCACACTGTCTCTCCCTCTCCGTCCCCACCTCTCTCTGTGTTGTTTGGTCTGACAAAGCTTTACTACTAGTTGGGCGTGGTGGTGCATGCCTTTAATCCCAGCTCTAGGGAGGCAGAGGCAGGCAGATTTTTGAGTTCGAGGCCATCCTGATCTACAAAGTGAGTTCTAGGACAGCCAGGGCTATACAGAGAAACCCTGTCTGGGGGGGGGGGTAAGCTTCACTACTTAGTTCTTATTGACCTGAAATTCACTATGTAGTCTAGACTGGCCTCAAACTTGTGGGTGAATCAACATTTTGGGCCTTGTCTCCCAGTCCTGGGACTGACTACAGGTGTGTGTCTTCACATCGGGTCTGCCAATCTCTCTATCTGTTTAGTGGTGTTTGAGGTGGAAACTAGGACCTCTTTCATGATAGACTAGACCCTACTCTCATCCGGGCTTTTCTCTTCTTAATCCACAAGGCGGGATTCGAAGCACCTTAGATCCGCCTAGATCCAGCTAGGTCTCTGAAGGAACTAGGCATATCTTCTGGTGCTGTAATCTCAATCATGGCCACATCTTGACTTTAAAGGTCTTTAGATCTGCCCCAAACCCCAACTGATGACCAGTTTCCACCTCAGTCACAGCCCCAAACTTGATCTAGTTGCATAGGCAAACTCATAATTCCCTCGGCTCCATCTCCCGAGTGTTAGGGTTCTTAGTGTACGCCACCTTTCCAGGCAAAATTGCCCAGCTTGGTTACTGGAACTCCCTTTTCCCCTATTAACCCACAGACCATAGACCCTTCTAAACCTGCAGAGCCCTAAGCCACACCCACCCCGCTAACTTACGCTATATCAAAGGTGGAGCCCTGGAAGGAGGGCTGCTGAAGCAGGAAAGCGGTGGCCGCGGTGTAGGGCGCGCGAGCTTCCGCTGCATCCCAGTATAGATCTTTCTCCAGCATGGCCAAGTCGTCATACATCTCATCTACAGCTAGCATGGACACCTGAGGATGTGGACAGGCAGGGCAGGGTGGGTGGAGCCCTCGCCGTACGTGATCAAAGAGTGAAGGGTGTTTAGGGTGAGGCCTAGGAGAGTCTGGGACCACCTTAGGAAACTCTCAGGTGTGTGTGCACCAGGAGACACTGACCTGGAAGTTGCGGTCAATAAGAAAGTTGGTCTCAAAGTCATCGTCGTCCTCTCCAAAAGGGTTAATAAGCTGCTCTGCTACCTGAGTTTAGAAAAGAGGCAGGTGGAGCTTGGAGAACCTTTCAAATCCCACTCTTCCGTTCTTGCCTCAGGGCCCTACCCACCTTAAGCCAGCCAGCGTAGAAGAAGAACTGCAGCAAAGTGAAGATGGGTACACATAGGTCCAGGGTGTGGTCTTTGTAGCCCTGTGCAGGGTCTAGGAACTGACGGCCGATGAGGCAAGCCAAGAAGTAGCTGTACACTGCGATAGTGACTACCTATGGGCCAGGCAAATGGAAACCAGCTCACTCCTAACCCCACCCCTCCCTCGTGTGCCTCGGGGAGTTCAGAAAAGGTCAATACTAAGCATTGAACATCAGGGTGATTGAGTTTTGTTTTTTGTTGGGGTTTTTTTGTTTGTTTGTTTTGTTTTGTTTTTCAAGACAGGGTTTCTCTGTATAGCCCTGGCTGTCCTGGAATTAGCTTTGTAGACCAGGCTGGCCTCGAACTCAGAAATCCACCTGCCTCTGCCTCCCGAGTGCTGGGATTAAAGGCGTGCGCCACCACGCCCGGCTCAGCCCTTACATTTTTTAAAAGAAAATATTATTAAGAAACTATCTTTTGCCGGGCATGGTGGTACACGTCTTTAATCCCAACACTTGGGAGGCAAAGGCAGGCGGATTTCTGAGTTTGAGGCCAGCCTGGTCTACAAAGTGAGTTCTAGGACAGCCAGGGCTATACAGAGGAACCCTGTCTCGACAAATCAAAAAAAAAAAAAAGAAAGAGAAAGAAAGAAAGAAAGAAAGAAAGAAAGAAAGAAAGAAAGAAAGAAACTATTTTTTGCCGGGCAGTAGTGGCACATGCCTTTAATCCCAGCACTTGGGAGGCAGAGGCAGGTGGATTTCTGAGTTTGAGACCAGCATGGTCTACAGAGTTAGTTCTAGGACAGCCAGAGCTATAGAGCTGTAAAGAGAAACACTGTCTTGCAAAAACAAAAACAAAAACAAAGAGAGAGAGAGAGAGAGAGAGAGAAAGAAAGAAAAGCAGGGCCTGGTGGCACACGTCTTTAATCCCAGCACTCGGGAGGCAGAGGCAGACGGATTTCTGAGTTCGAGGCCAGTCTGGTCTACAAAGTGAGTTCCAAGACAGCCAGGGCTATATAGAGAAACCCTGTCTTGAAAAACCAATAATAATAATAATAATAATAATAATAATAATAATAATAAAATAAAAAGAAAGAGCCGGGCGTGGTGGCGCATGCCTTTAATCCCAGTACTCGGGAGGCAGAGGCAGGTGGATTTCTGAGTTTGAGGCCAGCCTGGTCTACAAAGTGAGTTCCAGGACAGCCAGGGCTACACAGAGAAACTCTGTCTCATAAAACAATACAAAACAAAACAAAACAAAAAAAGAAAGAAAGAAAGGAAAGAAAAGAAAAGAAAAGAAAAGAAAAAGAAAAAAAGAAACTATCTTTCAGGAGCTGGAGAGATGGCTCAGAGATTAAGAGCACTGACTGGTCTTCCAAAGGTCCTGAGTTCAATTCCCAGCAAACACATGGTGGCTAACAACCATCTGTAATAGGATCTGATGCCGGCTTCTGGTGTGAAGACTGCAACAGTGTATTCATATACATATAAATAAATTTAAAAGAACGAAAAAAAAATCTCTCTTTAACCTAGCCTGGTTTCAAACTCTGGATTCTTTTACCTCAGTTTCCTGAATGCTGGGAGTTAGTACAGACGTGTGTACCACTATGAACAGACCTCCATTTTCCCTTAAGAGGAATAGGGCCTCCTATGCCGACTATAAATGGAGGCATGGAGAAGTTACCTGGGTGTAGACGAGCGGTATGCTAATCCAGTCGTAGTGAAACAGCATCCCACATTTGCTCCGAAACACATTCAGCTCCTATGGGTGGATGCGGGTCATGAAAGGTGTTGAACGCGGAACTTGGGTGAAGATTAAGTACGGATGCCCAGATGAAGATGGGGTCACACATTATGAATTAGGCGGGAGCTGCAGGGTATTTGGTGATGACGTACAACTGGGTGGGGTTACCACGCACAACAGGGCTGCCCTCATGGAAATAAATGGACCTGGTAAGAGGGTGTGGAATACTGCTTCATGTAAAGTGGGAAGTTGGGAGGTCAGCCACCTTCGACCCACTCCAACGTGCAGTTTCCGCTATTCTAACAATGACTTCCTCTCAGGCTCACCTCTAGTAGCAACTTTAGGGCACTGTTGTCGCGGATGCGCCCCTCTCGCCTCGCCTGCGCTGCCAGGCTCGAGAACCACACGCAGGGCACCCAGTATTTGTTGTAGGACGAATTCAAGTTCTCGAATTTCTTGCGCTCTTCTCGGGTCATAAATCCTGGAGGGGGGTGATCCATCGTTACTCGCACCGCTCACCTGTCTGGCCCTGCCATCCTCTGGCCAGAGACTCACCAGCCTCGACCACGTGGTCTATAGTGGGGAACCGCTTGAAGACTGCTGTGCTAACAGAACGAAGGATCAGCACCGCGGAGAGCCCTGCGTAGCGCATGAGCGTGCGCCGGTAAAGGCGGCCTCGATCATCTCGCCCATGCACGGTGCCAGCCACTATGCACATGAGTGCGTCCGGCAGAGGCATGCATAGGTACTGGTTCCACCAGCGATGCACCACCAGAGTCACGTAGAAGCCTGGGGACAAGCCGGAGATGGAAACTCAGCAAAGATGCAGAGGCCAAGAGTCTAGGAGCCCAAGCTGCAGAACTGGTATGATATAGGGTTTGCATCAGGGACCTTGGAAAAGGCTGGTCACCCTGACCACACAGGCCATCTGGTCTCTGAAAACGTGGGGATCCAGCCCTGAAGCCAAAGAGACTGGAGCAGGTTGAAGTACACTGAGATAGGGAATTGTGGTCCTAATATGGAAGTGGAGATCCTAGAGTCCCAAAGGTACATTCCTCTGACCCCAGGGAATCACTGGGCTCGGGTTATCTGGACTGGAAACAAGGCGAGGACATTGGTGTGTGAAGGTGGAATGTACACCGGGGACATCTAGATAGATTTACCACAGCAGCCACATGTAGTCCCTGAACCAGGAATTTATAAAAGAGTTTAAGCCTGGAAGCCTGGCTGTGGTGGTACAATCCCAGCACTTGAGAGGCAGAGACAGGTGGATCTCTGAGTTTGAAGCCAGCCTGGTCTACATAGTGAGTTTCAGGACTACACAGAGAAACCTTGAGAGAGAGAGAGAGAGAGAGAGAGAGACAGAGAGAGAGAGACAGAGAGAGAGAGAGGAGGGAGGGGAAAGGGGAGAGGGAGAGAGAGGATAGAGAGAGTTTAGTCCTCAGCCTGTTTTATGTAGGGAGTTTCAAGCCAGCCAAGACACATAGTAATAGTCCTGGTCCCAAACAAACAGACAAACAAAGAAACAAAACCACCACCACCACCAAACCCCACACCTAGAAAAAGTGTGTGCCTGGGTGAGAGGGGGAGCCCGGCAGGCTGGTCATCCCATCCATGTGATGCAAGGGATGTGAGCTTTCTGTAGGGCTAGGAGCCAGGCTGGATTTGAATGGAATAATATCTATTTCCTGGGGGAAGGGTGCTCAGAATATGTGTGTGTGTGTGTGTGTGTGTGTGTGTGTGTGTGTGTGTGTGTAGAATAATAACCTGATGCAGATGTCTGTGGATGAGGTGATGCTCCCAAGGGGCACTTCAGAGGGCATCTTAATGTCTCAGGATGTAGGGTCATATGGTCATCTTTCAGGTGTGGATTTGGAAGTGGGAAGCTATGGAGGTTAGATTTGAGCGATGGGTCTGTCTTAGAGGGGTAGGAATGGGGGTCTCCAAGAAGCATGGATGGAAAACGGATTTCTCCCTTACGTAGGAATAGGATTCTCAGGGGGCACAACCTCACCAAGTACGAAAGAGACGGGGATGAGGCTGGCGTACTGGTCGCAGTATATGACAAGCTTCTCGAAGTAGCGCTTCTGCTCTTCTGCCAGTAAGAAGCTGCGGGGTAGGGAATGCAGTAGCTACAGGTCTCCCCTCCACTCCCAGTCCCTTCTGCAGGGCTCAGATCCCCAGCCCCAACTCCAGGTCTTCTCACCGATAGGCGGCGCTTAGTGCCATGTAGAGTCCCAGGAAACATAACAGCTCTCGCCACAGGAGCTTGTAGATGCTTCCGCGCCACAGCAGCAGCAGCTGCGAGAAGCCACCGAAGCGGGCATTCGCCACTCTGGCTGTGTAGGTGACGGTCATCGCTGCTCCTGGCCAGTGTGGCCAATGGAGAAGGTTTTAGCCTGGGTCCGGGCCTGTGAGCCAAGGGAAGATGCTGGGAGGGGCTGGTCCTGGGAATTTCAGTTGAAGGTGGAGGTGCCCGGAGACAGCGCAGCAGGTGATGATATCCAATGTCTCAGGACCCTAGCACCTCGTTGCCCTAGGGCGGTCCTCACTCACATCCTGGTACCACTCTACCCCAACCCCCAACCCACCCCCCACCCCCAGGGTCCTGGCTCTTTCTTGAGTTCCCGTCTCCCAGTCTTGCTCTGCCTTCCTCCTCTAGACTACTGGTCCTTGATCTTTAATTTGGGTCTCTCATGTTCTAAACCTTTGGATGAATCTAGTCACTTTTTGACTTTCCTCCCCCACTCCCTCCTATCCCTTTCACCTGTACAACACTCAGTCTTCTTGACTTCCTGAGTCTTCAGTTTCTAATCCTCAAGGTTCAACACCCCCCCCCACACACACACACACACTAACTCGTTGCCCACTCTCCCAAGTTTGGCTTTTGAGACTACAGTCTGCCCCGGCAGAACTACTATCCCCTCATATTCAGAACTGCTCTGAATGGCGTCTCTAAAGCTCCAGGTCCCCAGTCTGTCCAGCAGCCTCCCTTCCTCTGAAAAGGAACCAGCTCACCCCAATGCCCATTTAATCCTCCAGCTCCGACACCTCCAGTCCTTCTTCAGATACTCCTTTATCTTTCTTCCTTTTTTGCTTCCCCTCCTAGCCTTCCACCCTGCCCCCCTCTCCCCAGGAGTCCTGCCCAAAGCCCACCAGTCCAGAGCCATTTATTCTCCCAGACCTAGCCCTTCTCACCTGTGGCTGTACAGGGATACAAGGGACAGAGACTAAAAGGGAGGGTGTCTTCAGTATTGGGTGGGGCTGAAGCCAGACTGTTTGCGAAGGAGCTGGGGAGTGGGCGTGGGCAGCCCCTCCCAAGTCCATCCCCTTTAGTTGAGTTACAGCCTCAGAACTTTGTTTGGAGAAAGTCTGCCAGTTTGTCTCCTGGGCAGGGGGGTGGGGTTGGGTGGGGTAGTGGTAGTGTGTGTGTGTGTGTGTGTGTGTGTGTGGTCTGTCTTGTACTTTCTTGCTCCTCTTTGTCTCCCTCCTTCCTAGGGAGAAGGTCTAAGGTATCTGGAACCTAGAGCTGTAAAAGTGGGAAGGAGACGGTCACACACACGCACGCACGCACACACACACACACACACACACACACACACACACACAGAGCCCAGCAAGACTGGGCCACCCTTCAGTTACCTGTGGTCACAAGCTGTCACAAAGATGCACACCACACTGTAGACCCAGACACACATTTAGCTTCCCTTACTACAGTGGCAATCTGCACTGTCACATTGACTTTCAAGGTCATCCAGGTATGCTGGCAGCTAAGGCAGGAGGACTGTCATGAGTTCCAGGCTACCCTCGGTTACAGAATGAGACCGAGTCCCAAAAACCCAATAGATGAAGAGTTGACTCAGTGGTTGACTGTATACTGCTTTTGTAGAATTTGTTCCCCACACCTAGTCTGGTAGCTCACAACCACCTTAACTCCAGCTGCAGGGGACCCAAGGGCACCTGTACCTAAGTGCACATGTCCCAACCCAGGCAGAGACACATATAGACAGAAATGAAAAAGTAAATGTGGAGACTAAGAATTCAAACTGCCTGTACTTTCAGAATTTGGTACCTATACCCACACTGTTGCTTACAAGTGTCTAAATCCCCAGTTCTAGACTTTTTTTTTTTTTTTTTGGAGACAGGGTTTCTCTGTGTAGTCCTCACTGTCCTGGAACTCACTCTGTAGACCAAGCTGGTCACAAACTCAGAGATCTACCTATCTCTGCCTCTCAAGTGCATCAACACCACCCAGCTTGAAATAAATAATTAAAAAAAAACCAATAGAGAAAAGAAGTCAAAGACACTTCCAAACTCACATGAGAAATGTGGGAACACCTCTCTCAACACAGTGGGATAGTCCTAGGGTCAGAGGAGGAACTTGGGGGTTCCTGACATTTGCTAATGTAGTGAAGCCATATTTGCAAGGACTATAGGTGTAGCTTAACAGCAAAAGACTTGTCAAACATTTGTAAAGCCATGGACAACATCCCTATCCCTAGTATGGCAGGAGATGACAACAGGGATCCTTACTACAGTTTCAACTAAAACCCCAGTGACATCCACCCATTTGTACATTAATATATTGAGGCAGGCATGGTGGCATATGCCCATAATTCAAGCATTTGGGAGGCTATGAATGCAAAGACATCCTAAGCTACATAGTTAGGCCCTGTCTAAAATTTAAAACAGAGACATTTTATCAGTGCTTTCTCTGTTATGTACTGTTACGTTCTTTATGCAGAAACACCCAGAGATATACTTAGGTCTCATACTCAACAATGCCCTGAACACACAACCAGGGACACAAATCCTTGTCCCTACATTTGGCACTGATTCGAGGCAGATGTTTTCACTTCAGAGACACACCAACATGAGGGCCACTCATAGCCTGGCACAAAGAGCACTCCCACTGCCACCTCCAACTTCAAGGATGTCTACAGATACACAGGTGTGAGAGGGGCAGAGGCTCAGAGAGTAGATCTGGTAGGGATACTCTGGAGTCCCCATGCATTTCTTGCTATCTACCTGCTGAACAACAGACATGGGAATGGCCCAGTGCAGCACCACCCCCGGAGGCCCATCTGGCCAGGACGAAGTGTTCCCAGGCTGGCAGATGTCTGCCCCACCCGGGTAAATTAGGAACCAGCTTGGGCTGGCCACTCTTGGACCCATATCTCCACTGTCCAGCTGCCCAGCAGCCTATAAACTTCAGCAACAAAGGTTGCTGGCTGGGGTGACACTGCCAGCTGTAGGACCTGGGCACTGGACAGGCTGTTCTTAACTATCCTGACTCCTTAGTATGTGTCCTTGAGCTCCCTGCAGCTCATCCCTTCTCCCCCAGCACACACACACACATCCCCACACAATTCTTGACGCCCAGCTGGGCTGGAGGGCAGGTTGCCTGGTTCACATGCCTTTACTACAATAAGCACATGACTCTTACTGAGGTCTGAGGCAGATGCTGGAGGAAAAAAAATCCCGTGTGTTTCATCAGCAAGGGAGATGGCTCCTGTATTTCTACTAGCCAAAAGGTGACATACAATCGAAAAGCTAGGATCTGAACCTGGGCAATATGGGCTTGTAGTCTGTAGTCCTTCCCTATAGCTGCCCTGTGTGTTTACATTTGCCACCTTAACGTGCCCATACCGGCTTGCACACGCCCTGAGTCCAGCGGGAGGACAAGTCTAAGCTCGTGAATGGGTTCCCCTTCCATGCGCTTGCTCCCTGGCACGCCTAGACCCTGAGTGTACCAGGAACACTTCCTGAGTCATGTATGTCTTCAAGCACCCCTTTTTGTCCCCTTGCACCAAGCAGCTGTGGCTTGGAACTTGAAAACATTCCAAAGTCATGCTTTAGTTCCAGTCTCCAAGGCGTCTGCAGTGCAGAGGAGGGCTGGAGACGCTAAGTGCTTTCCCCAAGAGTTCTAAGCTCAGCTCAGGCCTCCAATGTAAGGGCTGCAGGAATAAAGCTAAGATCTATGCCAAGGAATGGCAGGAAGCCTTCTCTGGAGGCAGGTTCAGCCTTAAGGGGACCCCAGCATCTTCTGCCTTCCTGTCAGACCTCATCAGTCTCACCCCAGGAGCCGCTGAAAGCATCCCACTCACGCAGGAACTAGGAGTGTGTGTACAGATCCTTAATCCCCAGTCTGGCAGGCCCAGCCTCTGCCCAGGGCACCCACTAATTCCCAAACTAAACAGCAGGTGCTGTTGGGCCCATTGCCTGCTTAATCCGTTCCCAACTAGCCTGGGGCTGGTCATGGGGCCTAAAGAGTCCCACATTTGAGGTTTTAAGGAAGAGAGCAAACGCTTCCATGACAAGCATTGCAGCCCTAGGAAGGATATCTTTTTTTTTTTTTTTTTAAGTTTTATTTATTATATGTACACTGTAGCTGTCTTCAGACACTCCAGAAGAGGGCATCAGATTTCGTTATGGATGGTTGTGAGCCACCATGTGGTTGCTGGGATTTGAACTCGGGACCTCTGGAAGAGCAGTCGGTGCTCTTAACCACTGAGCCATCTCGCCAGCCCTTTTTTTGTTTGTTTTTGAGACAGGGTTCTTCTGTGTAGCCCTGGTTGTCCTGAAACTCACTCTGTATACCAGGGGGCCTTGAACTCAGAAATCTGCCTGCCTCTGCCTACCAAATGTTGGGATTAAAGGCATGTGCCACCACACCTGGCTAGGAAGAATATCTTTAAGAGCAGGCTTCTTACTGAAGACAGCTTTTTTCCACAACTGCCACCAAAACCATGCATGTTTGCTATGAATGGATCTGTGTGAGAGGGGGAGACAAATATGTGTGCAGTCTCTGTAGCTGTCGACAAGTGCTCACCTACCTCCCCAGCCACTGACAAACACAGCTGTTTAAGATTATTTTATTGAGGAGTGTGAGGCAGGAAGAGGTGGGGGGCATTGCAGCCTCCCCAGGCCCCACCAGGGGGAACAGACCCCCTCCCACCTCCTAAGTGGCCCCCTGCATTATGGGGGACTTTGTGCAAATTCTGCCCCATGGGGAAAGAGGAGGGTATGAAGGCAGCAGCAGGGATGGCTACTGGGTGCTGGGGGGCTTGTAGGGCTCCAGGAGGAGGGCAGAGAAGGTGTTGACTTTGTCGGCTCCCCGAACCTCATGAGGTAACAGTGGCAGCTTTACAATGTGAAAGTCTTCATATAGGTCTTCCATCTGTAATCAGGTTAGAGGGCAGAAAGCAGAGACTGAGGGCTGGGAGGTTAGGGCAGTTAAGGTAAGTGGGGCCAGCAAATCCAGGGATGGCCTGGGTGTCAGGCTTCCCAGTCAAGCCTCAGTCCTCTGAATACAGAAGGCTCAGGATGTGCGTGCATGCACGCACACTAGGCAAGCATTCTCTACTGAGCTGCAGCCCCAGCCCTCAGAGAACACAGTAAAAGACAGGGGACTCTTGGCTGGGCAGGTGGGCATACCTGGTCCAGGTACTTGGCCTGGATCTTGTGTCGGGCCTCACACATCTTGCAGGGTTTCTCAGGGTCAGGGAAGACAAGCTGGTTGACGATGATGTTGTGGGTGTCGATCTTGCACTTAGCCAGCTCCTGGATCAGCCGCTCCGTCTCGTACAAGGACAAGAATTCGGCGATGCACACACAGATGAACGTTGTCTGTTCCTGTAGGGCACAAGACAGGAGCGAGGAAGGGATCTGGCTGATCCTGTCCTCAGGAGCCTCTCACCACCTGCTGAACTGGATCAAAACTCACAGGGTCCTTGAACTGTTCGCTAACTGATCGGATGACAGGCAACGTCTCTTCTAGCTTGGAGGCCAGTTGGTCAGCATTCATGTCCCCCAGACCCAGCATGTTGCACATCTGTGGAGATGAGGGAATAGGTTTGCCACCTTGGTGGACCTATCAGAGCCTCGGGGTCAGGGGTTTACTGAGTACTGCAGATTCTCCACTAAAGGTGTGGGCCCTGGGGCCAACTCATGGGGTAGGTCTGTGTAATTGTAGCTCTTCCATTTTGTGGGCAAACATGGCCACACTCTCTGACCTCCTGACCTCTCAGGTCTCCCATCTTCCCACCTTCCCTTTAAGAGCCGCTGTGCTTTGTAAGCAGTCATGTGTTTTATTACAGATTGGTGCGAGGTGCTTAGTAGAGGCTCGGGTGGAGGAAGGCACATGGATTACACGCTCTAGAGGTGGGCATACATACATACACTCACTGTATTTTGATGGCTCACAGAACCACTGCTGTGTTCTCCATTTTTTTTTTTTTTTTAAAGTACATGTGCTGTTGAAGTGATCACCACAGTTGACAGAGAAGGAAAGGAAGACCCAGAGAGGTGAAAAGATTTACTTGAGGGCACACAGCAGGTGAGAAGTGGAGGGAGGCCATGCTCCTTACTCTGCCCCAGAGAACACGGTTTGGGTGAAGACACTAAGAGCAGGAGGGGTGTGAGAGAGAACAGGAGGGTGTGGCACCTGCCTGTGAGATGAAGGGGCTGATCTGGTTCTTAATCTGCATCAGGCGGCCCAGGCCCCGCTCCACGATGGTCGGGAAGTTCAGGAGCCTGAGTGTATGGCCGGTGGGTGCTGTGTCGAACACTACCACTGAGAAGTTCATGCCTTTCACCAGCCTGCGGGGAGATGAGGGTCAGGCTCACACCAGAGGCCAGAAGCCCTCCCGGGTCAGGCAGGCAGGCAGGCACCCCCAATCCCTGGCAGGCTGACCTCATGACCTCGGCATAACTCATGGCTTCATCGATGCCAGGGAAGGCGCTCATGGCCTCCTGCATCATCTTCTTGCCCATGCTCAGCATGTTGTCTTCCTCGAAGAACTCGTCGGGGAGCTCTGCAACGCCCAGGCTGGGGTCTATCTCCTGGGGGCCGAGGGGACCAGACTCAGGCTGCTGCGATGACGGACTCCCAGAGGAGGCCTCAACTCCCAGGTGCAGGCCAGAGGAAGCCCATGTAGGCCTCCAACCACATAGGATCCCGGGTCTGTCCCAGCAATGGTTTAACCTTCACAATCAAGTAAGAAATTGCAAACTTGGACTAGGGGGAGGCCCCAAAGACAAGCTGAAACCCAAACCCACTGCAGGAATTTGCAAAGGCAACCCAAAATTTGCTTTCCCGATAAATAACCACAGCTAGCTCCAACCACTTTCAGATTATGCCTCTAATGTGGGTTACCTCTGAATTATGATTCTTTAATTTTTAAAACAAGACCATTATGCAGCTGAGCCTGGCTATCCTCACCCTCCTCAAGTATTGGGGTTACAGGTGTCCCATCAGGCTCGCTGGCCAGCTATTCTGTAGGTCACCTGCCCATCTGCTCTCCCTTTTGAGTAGTATTCTCTATTTTGAGGGGTGGGGAGCAGGGTTGCAGGTGGAACCAACTCCTAGCCACTCACTGGGAGATTGTAAGCAGGTGCTCTACCACTGAGCGATTCACAAGCCCCTTCATGGTAACTACCTTCCAGCCGGGCATTTGACCCTGTAACTCCAGTCTCTGATTATTGGATATTTATTTATTTATTTATTTATTTACTTACTTACTTACTTACTTACTTACTTATATTTTGGTTTTTCGAGACAGGGTTTCTCTGTATAGCCCTGGCTGTCCTGGAACTCACTCTGTAGACCAGGCTGGCCTCGAACTCAGAAATCTGCCTGCCTCTGCCTCCCGAGTGCTGGGATTAAAGGCGTGCGCCACCACGCCCGGCTGATTATTAGATTTTAATAAGACCTCTACTACTGAGCTCCAGCTCCAGCCTCAGGCTGCTCACAGCTCCAGTTCCTCTCCTTCACTGCTGTAGGTAGTCTCCTCCATTCTGCTTATCCATAGCTGTTTGGCATTGCTGTTTTGGGGACAAAATCAGACTCCAACAGTCACACTTGCCACCAACTCCTAATGACAGGTCTCTGATGGATGCTTGAAAGACACACTGTGCTTACTTTGACAAGTGTCTGTATCTCATTCCTCCTCAAATATCTCCTGTCTCATTCACTGTGGAAGTCCCAGCCTTTGCATGAAGGAGAGGCCCCTGGCTAGGCCTGGCAGCACAGGCTTCTACCTCCAACAATTAAGCAGAAGGACAGGAAGGTTGCAAAGTGAGCTCAAAGCGGGCTGTAAACTTAAGTGAGACTAAAACCAACAAATCAAATCCACAGATAAAAATGCAATGGGTCAGGCCTGATGGCAGCGGCACTGTTAGTCCCAGGGCTTGGGAGGCAAAGACAGGCAAATCTCTATTAATTCAAGGCCAGCCTGGTTTACAGAGTTAGTTCCAGGACAGCCAGGGCTACATAGAGAGACACTGTCTTTTTTTTTTTTTTTTTTTTTTTTTTTTTCCGAGACAGTGTTTCTCTGTATAGCCCTGGCTGTCCTGGAACTCACTTTGTAGACCAGGCTGGCCTCGAACTCAGAAATCTGCCTGCCTCTGCCTCCCGAGTGCTAGGATTAAAGGTGTGCGCCACCATACCTGGCTGAGAGACACTGTCTTGAAAAACCAAAACCAAAACCAAACCAAACCAAACCAAACCAAACCAAACCAAACCAAACCAAACCAAAAAACTGTACCAGGTCAGTAAGATGTTACAGCAAGTAACGAAACTCAATCCATGATAGAACTGAGTTCCATTCTGGAGCCCAGGGAAGGAGAAGAGAGGGAGTAGGCAGTCACACACAGGAATATCAGGGAGTATAAAGGGCTGAGAGCTCAGTGGAAGCAGTGTTCACACACAGAAATAATAAGGAATAAAGGGCTGAGAGCTGAGTGGCGAATCTGGCATAGTATGTATCAGGCCCTGCCTTCAATCCCTACTCCTGGAAAATAGGTTGAGGAAAAAGATGGGGGTCTAACACCTCATCTGCCTCAGGAAATACCTCTAGTTCTACATACTTCCTTCTGATTTCTACCCTTGGCAGAGCCTAAGCCCCAGCTCTGTGTGTTAGACAGAGCTCAGCCTTCAAGAACTACCCCCCACTCCCTCTCCCCGCTGCAATCAAATATGCCCTACCACTGTCTTTCTCAAACAAGCCCTTCTAAACGCAGGGATGGTGCTGTGTTCCTGCAGACACAGCTGCTCTAGA
Source organism: Mus minutoides (assembly GCA_902729485.2). Lineage (NCBI taxonomy): Eukaryota > Metazoa > Chordata > Mammalia > Rodentia > Muridae > Mus > Mus minutoides. The sequence goes on along the minus strand of LR749487.1, from coordinate 1,278,896 downwards.
GGCTGAGGCAGGAGAAGCATCTGTACCCAGGGGTGAGGCTAGCCTGGGCAGCATAGTGAAATTCTGCTCCAACAACTCCACTTCCCTGCTGCAGGGTTCCTATTCTCGGCTTCCATCACCACAGTTACTGTTTCCCTAGTTAAAACCAAGCT
>LR749487.1:1200204-1278644 GCA_902729485.2 Mus minutoides | reverse complement strand
GGCTGGTGAGATGGCTCAGCGGGTAAGAGCACCCGACTGCTCTTCCGAAGGTGATAAGTTCAAATCCCAGCAACCACATGGTGGCTCACAACCATCCTTAATGAGATCTGGCGCCCTCTTCTGGAATGCCTGAAGACAGCTACAGTGTACTTACATATAATAAATAAAATAAATCTTTAAAAAAAAAAAAAAAAAAAAACCAAGCTGTCGCCGGGCGGGCGTGGTGGCGCTTGCCTTTAATCCCAGCACTCGGGAGGCAGAGGCAGATGGATTTCTGAGTTTGAGGCCAGCCTGGTTTACAGAGTGAGTTCCAAGGCTATGCAGAGAAACCCTGTCTCGACAAACAAACAAACAAAACAATAACAACAACAAAAACAAACCAAGCTGTCTTAGGCACTGGAGGGATGTCTCAGTGGTTAAGAGTATGCACTACTGCTCCAGAGGACCCAGGTTCAATTCCCAGCACCCACCTGGAGGCTCACTGTGATCTATAACTCTAATCCCAGGGGATTCAACATCCTCTTCTGGCTTCTGAGGGCACTGCATGCACATAGCACACAAACATACATGTAGGCATAACAACTATGTGCATAAAAATATTAATCAAAACGACGCGATTTTTGTCAGGTACCAGGACACACATACGTGTCATACCAGCACTTTAGAGGAGGATCACGGTCATCCTTGACAACACACCAAAGTTTAGTCCATGCTAAACCACATGAGGCTCTGTCTCAAAAACCAGCCAGCCAGCCAGATAGCCTACCAACCAAAACACCAAACCAAACCAACAAAAAACCCAGAATAATGTGAACTGGAGAAATGCGTCAGAAGAACATTTGCTGCTCTGCACGGAACCGACGTTTGGTTTCTAGCACCCATATCAGGCACATTACAATTAGTTCCAGGGCACACATCATATATTCGTTCTAGAGCATCTGAAGTCAAGAACCCAAGTAAAGGTGTACGTGGTAACATGATTCTGTAATCCCTGTGGTGCTATGGTAAGATAGGTGGAGAAGCCCTGGTAGCTCTCAGGCCACCTAGCCTAGTGTACACAGCAGTAAACGACAGACTGTCTCAAACAAGGAGGAAGAGCCAGTACCAACAACGTCTGAGGATGTCCTTTCACAGTGACACACTGGCATGAGTGTGTGTGTACACTAGAGTACACACACACACACACACACACACACACACACACTGAGAGAGACAGAGAAAACCTGGGTGATCTTACTGCTTCACTTCCAAAATATACTCTAAATCTAATTACTCACCACCCCCACCCCCTTTTATGAGAGTACTGTGTCATGATCTGGGGGCATCCACACACCCACAGACTTCTTGTGACTCGATTTGCAGCCCAATTTCCGTATGACCGTCAGACATGTGGCTTAAAAAAAAAAATCTTTAGAAACAGAATTTCTCTGTGTAGCCTTGGCGGTGCTGGAACTCGGCCTTAAACTCGAGAGATTGTCCTGCTTCTGCCTCCCAAGCACTGGGATTAAAGGCGTGCGCCACCACTGCCCGGCTTACTATATATATATTTTTAAAGACAGGGTCTTACTATGTAGCCCTGATAGCCTCAAATTTACATTAACCTGCCTGCCTCTGCCTCTTTAATGCAGGGATTAAAGGTGTGTACCACCCTGCCCAGCCCTTTTCAAACTGGGAGAGCTGGGAATGCAGGTTGGCATTGTGTAGCATGCAGGATGCCCTGGCCTTCCCTTAAAGCAGCAGCAGCACCACTACTAACAACACAATAATAACAGCAACCAAAACAGGGACACGGAGCTAGAGAGACGGCTCAGCAGTTGAGAGTGTGTGCTGATCGTCCAGAGCATCTTCATCCATTCCCGGTACCCACCTAGGGGTGGGATTCACAAGTTTCTTCAAACTTAAGCTCAAGGGGGCCTTGGTATCGCTGGTCCCTGCACACGTAACTATCAAACCTAGACGCCCAGCCAAAGTGCTTGCCTGGCCGAGCCCCACGGTGTGCACCTCGGGTCAGTCATCCTCTTTCCCTTCCCCCTGCTTGCTCAGTTCCAGTTTATCGCCTTTCTCTCTGCTCCTTAAACATTTCCTTCCCACAAGCCCCTCTGGGAGTACATTGGAGAAGGTGTGACACCCAGAGATGAGTATGTAGACTATGATTGGCCTGGTGGCTGCTGGTAGGTACGTCCTCAAAAGGCCTTATACTTGGGGCTGGAGAGATGGCTCAGTGTTAAGAGTACTGGCTGCTCTTGTAGTGGATCTGGGTTAGATTCTCAGCACCCAGATGGTGGCTCACAACCATCTGTAGTCCCAGGGGATCTGATGCCCTCATCTGGCCTCCATGGGTACCAAGAATGCACTCTGGGTAAAACACCTGTCACAGAAACAAGATCAAAAAGCCTTATGGGGACCTCAGCCAGAGCTGAGGCCAGCTTACCATAGCAAAGAGGTTGTCATAGCCTTTGACCTTGGTAGGCACCTTGGAGAACTTCTGATCAAAAGCATCTGAGATGTTGTGAGCTGGGTCTGTGGAAATGATCAGAACACTCTCACGTCCCTTCGACAGCTGGACCGCCAGGCTGCAGCTGCACAAAAGAAATGTGGGAAGATGAGGAGAGAGGAGCCAGTTTGGGTAGTGGTGTTTGTAGCAGGATATGCACAGAAACCTGGATCAGCAGGGACCTTATGACCAATGTATGGGTCCCAGTGAGATCAAGCTTTACTTAATCCTTGAAGAGATCACCACCTGACTTTGATTCAGATGGGACTGGTGTGCAATATTCAGCTGACTGCGTCTTTTTGAATGCTTGTTTCTGCTTTTTTTTTCTTTTTTGGCACTCAGTGGCACAGTCCAGCTGTCCAGCTGGCAGATTGCTTTCCCTCCCTCCCTCCCTCTACTTGTTCAGGACAATATATTTCACCTCTCCACGAACCGAGGCACCATAATCACGTGCCCTTTCCACTCCCTTTTACTTCTTCCCTCTCTGGCATCAAAGAGAAGTCTGTTATACAAAGACAGCTTGCCTTAGTGTCGCTCCCTCTACTCTGAACTCCCTGGGGGGGTGGGGTACTGTCCGGCGGACTGCGTGTTCCTCTGCACACCCCACACGCTGAATTCACAAGACCCAAAGAGAGATAATCCAACTCAGGATGCTAGGCTTGCATTCAGGAGGTATCATCAGCAGGCTGCAGTAACTTCCGGAGAGAAACAACCCCGTAGAGCTATGCTCAGCTCGCTTTGCCCGGCTCAGGAAGAAAAAGCCGGTCCCAGTCCTCTCCTTGGTCCAGTGGTACATCCCACCCGTCCTCTGGGCCCCGCTAGATTCTCCTTACCTGCAGGTGGTTTTACCAACGCCACCCTTGCCCCCGACGAAGATCCACTTAAGGCTTCGCTGCTCGATGATATTGCTAAGCGTGGGTTCCAGCGGCTCCACATCAGGTGCATCCTCGAACTCTTCAGCTTCAACCCCCCACCCGGCCACCCCCGCCGCCATCTTGGACCCGGCTCACGTGATTAATCGGGGCGCACCACGTGCAAATTCCTACAGGGGAAATGAGTCTGCCACAGCCCTGTGCAGGCTGGAAGCCTGACTTATTTTCCTCCCACTTTGACATTTAGAGATAATGAGCTCTATAGTTTCACCGTTTTATGAGTCAAGGGCTCACCTTTGTGAACTCTTGTCTGCAGTTTTCTAAGGATTCCCTTGTCTCGGTGACATATTGGTATGACTGCTCTTCACTGATTGGACCCTAAGTCTTGCGGCACTCTTTTCATTGGCTGAATCTTGTCTTACTTCCACTAGTCACGCTCAAGTCCCTGCAGGCGTCAACCTCTCCTTAGCAACCAGGCAAACATCCTGTCCAAGCTTTTTGCCTGAAGTTAGAGCAGATGTATCTCTTGATTCCATAGGGTCTGTTTCCTGATTATCATTTCTCTCTTACTTTCTGTTTTGGACCTCAACGTCTCTTCCGTTCTACCAGTTACCCAGTTTGTTGTGAGCCACATGGTTTCTGTCGCAAACCAATCACGAATGAACTGGTTATTTGGCTAAGGGTCGATTAAAAGACTCCATGTATTGCAGAGTATGCAGACTTTTTTCTTGTGGTCCCGGAACCCCCATGTTGGGCAGGGATGATTTCTGCAACAAGTCCTTTTAGAAAGAACTTTAATTTCTAAAACTCTTATTGTGCTTGGCACTCTGGGTGTGCTCCAAGTTCAGCAAATGCAATTTTAATCGATTCCCTGTCCTTGGGAAAGAATACGAGGGCCCTTAGTCCCTTCATTCAGTACGCAGTTCAAAACATTAAGTCTTAGGGACTCAGCCTGGAAATACGTTAGGCTTAATTTTAGTGCTCCAGCCTCTAAATACTAATCTCAGGCAGAGTGTCTAGCTGCATGCAGCCAGCGGTATTTTTTTTTTTTTTTTTTTTTTTTTGGTTTTCGAGACAGGTTTTCTCTATATAGCCCTGGCTGTCCTGGAACTCACTTTGTAGACCAGGCTGGCCTCGAACTCAGAAATCTGCCTGCCTCTGCCTCCTGAGTGCTGGGATTAAAGGTGTGCGCCACCACGCCCGGCTTAGCGGTATTCTTATTTCAAGATAAGAGAATAAATTCAGAGACAGATGCCAAACTTGGAGATGCTTCCATTTTTAATAGGAGGTATCAAGTTAGATATGACTTGTAGACCTAGTTAGGGTCCACACAAGTTCCCAAGGGACAATTGAAAACAGTTTCCAAACAAGATTCGTTCAGTTAGAGTTCTGGTGGCCGCCTGGGATTGTGCTCTCTCAGCCCTTACAGGGGGCCCGGGTCCCAGACGATGCTCCCATTCTCGGGGAGCTTCTGTCTGCTTAACTAACTCGTGTATAGCAGGATTAGGGATCCGAGAACCAGAAGGAAAGGGACCGGATTCTGGGCTCCATTGCCTGGTCAGTACCCTTTGGCCCCACCTAAGCCCCGCCCACTCTGCGTTGGCTTCTGGGCTCCAGTCTCTCTTCCCAGCATGCATTGCTCCAGACGAAGCCAGTCCCGCGCCAAGCGCGCGGTCTGAGAGCCTTTCCCGACGTCCTTTGCACGGCATCTGGCCACAAAATGGCTGCCCGAGGCAGACGGGCGGAGCCTCCGGGTCGGGAGGCGCCCGGCCCGGCGGGCAGCGGCAGGAGCCGATGGGCTGAGTCGGGGCCGGGAACGTCACCCGAGAGTGGGGACGACGAGGTGTCGGGCTCAAGTCCGGTGTCCAGCGGTGTGAACTTGTTTGCCAACGATGGCAGCTTCCTGGAGCTGTTCAAGCGGAAGATGGAGGAGGAGCAGCGGCAGCGGCAGGAGGAGCCACCCCCGGGCCCGCAGCGACCCGATCCACCGGCCTCCGCCGCGGCGGGCCCAGGGAATCCGAAGAGGAAGGGCGGCCCAGGCCCCACGCTCAGCTTCGTAAGGAGCCGCGGGGGTGGGGGCGGGCCCCGGGGCCCGCGTTGGCTGGGGGAGTCGGGCTCGGGAAGGGGCGTCATGGTCCAAGGCAGTCCTCCGCCCGGCTGCCTGGACGGTCCCGGTCGCTTGCTGAGAATCTTGAGCCTGGATTCCGGACAAGAGGCGTTTCTGGGCGGGAATGGGAATCCTTAGATCTCACTCGTGGGACCTGAGAACCGGGAGATTGCATTGGAAGAAGCGCTCTGGGGTTAGGGGACCCTAGATGCTAGGATTCCTGTTTGATTTGTACCCAGACTTTGAATAGTGAGGCCCACATATAATGTGCGGGAAAAGGAGGAGACACATTCAAATCCCGAGTCTGCTGTAATCGTTAGACTCGACTCGGACCACGGACCGTAGCCGGGCGTGGTGGTACACGCCTTGTATTACCAGCACTCCGGATGCAAGAAGAGGAGGATTCGAAAAAGTGAGACCTTGTCCCAACTAAACAAAACCAACCAACCAATAACAAAAAGCAAATCACCGACTTTGTGGCCTTAGCAAGATCAATCGATTTCTTTCTGTATTATTTAACTAATGTCCGTTTATTGAGCACCTTACCTTGTGCTGGGTATTTGGTGGTGTCTTTGACAGAAAAGAACGTTGTTTGTTTGGAGTGTGGGTGGCCTATCCTGATTTTTTTGTAGTTCTAATAATTGAGATTTTGATGTATTTCATGAAGTGGTCCTAGGAAAGTCAGTTAGAACAGACTCTTAAAGAACAAGACAAGTGGTTCTCTACTGGGAGCAAGTCTCTTCATCCTCATGTATTTGGTAAAGTCTGTAGACATTTTGGTTGTCAAACTCTAAGAGGAGATGCTAGTGACATCTATAGGTAGATAGCAGGGATGCTCTTCTGTATCCTAAAACGCAAGGGATAACAAAGAATGATCTAGCCAAAAAACGTGAAGTGTCGTCCGTCATGTTGAGGAGCCTTGGGTTAAATAAGTTGTACATGTACTCTGTTAGTTTTGAGCTTGCTTTGTCTCTGATGTTGAGGCCTTGTAGTGGGGAGGAAGAATGTTGGTTTGAGAATAATAGACTGTGGGTCAAATCTTGGATCCAGTTCTGTGGTTTGGGGTAAGGCTTAAGTTTGTTTACGTCTTAAAAGGGTGTGTGTGTGTGTGTGTGTGTGTGAGCCTCCAAAGTGGCACATACATGGAATCCTAGCTTGAGGCAGGAGGATTGCAGAGTCTGAACAAAGGTTACACTGTTTCTAAAAACAACACTCTGTGTGTGTGTGTGTGTGTGTGTGTGTGTGTGTGTGTGTGTCTGTCCAGTAGTGTGCGCCTGTAGAATTAGCTACTCAGGAGCTGAGAAAGGATCTGAAGTCCAGAATGAGTTCAGAGCCAGCCTGAGCAACTTAGTGAGACCCTGTCTCAGAAACAAGATCTGGGGATTTAACTCAGCAGAAGATTGGTTGCTTTGAATGCATGGGATCCTAGATTCCATCTGCAGTACTGCCCTAAAGCTATTGGGGGAGTAGTCCCAGCAGTCAATGCCTAGTTGAAGGGTGAGTACAGGATAATGTCTTGAAGGCCCCCAGTTAAGGGGAGAACATTGGGCCAGGGTGAAAACCCAGAGCCAGACTGTTCTTAGAGGAAGTGGAAGGTGACAGGGCCTGGGTTGATGTGACAGTCCAGGAATAGGAGCAGCAGTGGTGTCACTGCCTCTCTGACTTATTCCTGAGTAGTCATTGTCATTATATCCCTAAAAACTCCAGGCCAGCTCAGGGTAGGAGTATGAGGGGTGCTTTGTGGTTCAGGATGCTCCTGCTGGCCTTGCGCATCTGATCCTGAGGTGTGCTCTGTTGTTGGCAGCCTGTCTGTCCTATTCCTCCCAGAAACTTGTCTTTATTTCTAAAAGGAGATAGTTACTACCTTCAAATAGCACGACTGAATATGAGAGGAGATACCATGGTCGCAGTGCTCGCTCTGTGTGGTCTGTAGGGCTCAATAGATAGTGAAGCTCAGTAAAGGAAGCTGTGTGGTCCCTGACAGGACAGTGTGATGCAGAAAGCGTGAGGACAGAGCCAGTTCCCAGCAAGGTCAGCACTCCTGGCCCCGCTGGGAGGGTAGCCTGGGACCCAGGACTGCCTGGGCATGGTAGCCCAGGGCAGGCGCTGAGTCGAGTGTGCTCCTCTCTGATTGCTGCGCAGGTCGGCCGGCTGGAGGAGCTGGGCGAGGCGTCGCTAGGAAGGTGTAGTGGGCCTCAGCACCGCCAGGGGCGGGCCCGGCTCCTGTAACCCTTGCAGTCTTCTGTCCCTTCACCCAGGTGGGCAAGCGCAGAGGCGGGAACAAACTAGCCCTCAAGACGGGAATAGTAGCCAAGAAGCAGAAGACGGAGGATGAGGTGAGTGGGCTGCCTAGGGGTGCCACCCTAACTGCCTTTTCCGCCCAGACTCAGTGCCGGGTGGTCAGGCTTTGGATGGGTGGGCCTTGTAGGGTGGGAGGTTCCCCAGATAACCTGCTTCTCCTTATTCTTACCTCAAATCCAGGGCTTTTAAGTGACAATGGGGATGGGTCAGCTGTCTCATGGTGTTCCTGACTTTTGTCCCCAGCTTATTGGGCATCTGTCTTCCAACCATTCCTTCCCTCCTCCGACCCCACAGGTATTAACAAGTAAAGGTGACGCATGGGCCAAGTACATGGCAGAAGTGAAAAAGTACAAAGCCCACCAGTGCGGGGATGACGATAAGACTCGGCCCCTGGTGAAATGACTCCCTCCCGGGGCTCACTACCTGGGACTCTCTGCGATGTACATAATATTTAATGCGGTTCCGGCAGCGGCCTTCTCTGGAGGACTGATAGACAGAAGGAAACCAAGGCGCTTGCTGTGGCCGCAGACCGTTCTCCAGGACTCTTTTTTTACCTTGAGCACTTGCCTCCTCAGACTTTTCGACCAGTGGTTTACTGTGCCCTTCCTTCCCATCACCTTGCTATCTCTGGCTCTGGCTCTTCTTGCTGTCTCTCTCCTTTTAGCAGTCACTTCTGAGAAGTAAAGAATCTGACTTAGTGCTGGAGTTTGTGCTTGGTTTATCTTCTTTGCGATCTCCAAGCTAAGCCTATCCCCACTAGTGGATACCACATCTGCCCGAGCTGGGGTGGACCCATTGTGGAAAGGGAAGGGGAGGGTTCTGTAGGCAGGGGCACATGCTACCCGTCTAGGACTCTCAAGGCATCCTTAGTAACTGTGACTATTGAAGTCTGGTCTTGTTTGTGGTTTTGTTTTGAGACATGCCTCAGCAGCATGCCTTCCAAGTCTCCTCACATTATCAGTTTAGCTGTGGCTCCGGTTAGTCTGGGTTGAGTGTGCTTGCCTAGTGCATGTGGGGCTCGCTGGTCAGTCTCTAGCACTTCACCTTTTTGCAGTACACTTAGCAATCTTAGGTTTTGGATTATAATAACAGCTAATGCAGAGCTGTTATTTATTCCCCAGATACTGACCAGCTACTTACTATATGTCAAGGATGTCCTGGTTTCTAGGGACTGGAGCACTGAACAACCTACATTCTCCCTGTCCTCATAGGACACAAGTGGGAAATCAGAGGGGATGGGTAACCTTTTCAGTGGTGACTAATAACAAGGATAGGATGGAGGCATTTGTTGGGGGAGGGGATGTCTGTTTTTAGGCCACATTTTATATTTTTGGTTGTGAGCCTAACCCTTAATGGTTGAGCTATCCTTCCAGCTTGTAATGTCACTTTTCAAAATTTATTTCTATATATTGTTTCTCTCCTGCATGTATGTCTGTACCACATGTGTGCCTGTTAATCTGTGGAGGCCAGAAGAGAACAGATCCCTTGGAGCTAGAGTTAGAACTGGTTTAGAGCTGCGATGTGGGTTCTAGGAACTTAAGCAGGGTTCTCTGGGAGACTGCAAATGCTTTTAACTGCTCAGCTATCGATCTAGCCTCCTTAGGTGACATTTAATGCAAGTCTGGAGGGAGATGAGTAGCAAGCTTGGATGGGACTGAGGAAGGACAGATGGCTATGGTCCTAGAATGTTGAGGTGGTGTCCCTGGCCTTTTTTGTCACAGCAGGCTGGAGGCAAGGCGTTGAGTTAACCCATGCTGTGTAGGAGTTGGGCATGTTGACTTGTGTCTGTGATCTCTGCTTACACAGTGGAGGCAGGTGGATCAGGACTTTGGGGTAACTCTTGTTTGATGTAGATTCTTTCTCTAAAACCACATATAAAAAATTAAGTTGCTCAGCCGGGTGTGGTGGCGCACGCCTTTAATCCCAAAACTCAGGAGGCAGAGGCAGGCTGATTTCTGAGTTCCAGGCCAGCCTGGTCTACAAAGTGAGTTCCAGGGCTGGTGAGATGGCTCAGCGGGTAAGAGCACCCGACTGCTCTCCCGAAGGTGATAAGTTCAAATCCCAGCAACCACATGGTGGCTCACAACCATCCGTAACAAGATCTGGCTCCCTCTTCTGGAGTGTCTGAAGACAGCTATGGTGTACTTACATATAATAAATAAAATAAATAAAACAAATAAATAAATAAAGTGAGTTCCAGGACAGCCAGGGCTATACAGAGAAACCCTGTCTCGAAAAACCAAAAAAAAAAAAAAAAAAAGTTGGTTAATGTTGATAAGCTGGAGAAGATAACATTTGCTTCAGATCTCAAATATAGTAGGGCAGTTAGTGACACACTCCTCAAGTACTCCAGGCAGATGGAACAGTAGGTAGATGGAAAGATCCTTAGCACTTCCTAACACAGGATGCTTGTGTAAGGGTTAGAGATCCTCAAAGGAAGGGCTGATGGGTAGAGGATAGGGAAGGAAACACAAGAAGCTAATGGAGTCAACTGTTGCTGCCTTGGAAGCCAGTAACAGTTGGATCTTAAGCACACATAGACACACAAGTAGGTCATAACTACAGCAGCTTGGCCTCTATTTTAGAGTGTGTCATTAAGCAGGGCAAGCTGAAATCCAGGCCCCTCCCTTCACAGAGCCTAACCAGGTGTGACCAGGAATAGTGAAAGGAGCTTCAAGTACACAGTGAGTCAGCTGTGGCTTCTGCCTCCTGTGCCTGTTAGCTGAATAGTCCCCTTTAAGTCACTTATCCTTTTTAAAAAGTAAGGTTTTCCATTTATCTCTATGGAGTTGTCAAGCCACTGGACAAGAGCTGGAAATTGACTTTGTGTTTTTGTTTTTTTCTTTTTTTTTCCCCCCGAGACAGGGTTTCTGGCTGTCCTGGAACTCACTTTGTAGACCAGGCTGGCCTCAAACTCAGAAATCCTCCTGCCTCTGCCTCCCGAGTGCTGGGATTAAAGGAGTGCTCGGCTCTGACTCTGGTCTTATGGAAGAACACGAAGTGCTTTTAGCCATGGAGCCCTCTCTGAGCTATTTCTCAGCTGTTTTTACGGTTCAGGTCTTTGGTCTACGTCTTTGGGCTTTTGAGATGGATTTTCTCTGTGTAACCCTGGCTGTTCTAGAACTTACTATGTAGATCAGGCTGGCCTTCAATTTACAGAGATCATTAACCTCTGCCTCTTAAAAGCTGGGATTAAAAGTGCGCCTCGAACTCAGAAATCCACCTGCCTCTGCCTCCCAAGTGCTGGGATTAAAGGCGTGCGCCACCACACCTGTCTTACATTTAGCCATTTTTTAATGATAGGGAAGCACTGTCTAAATTGAGGGTGAGACAGGGCTTACACTGTAGCTCAGTGATGTGGGGTACTTGCCTGGCATTTGAGATGTTCCCCATATGATCTTCAGCACTGCAAAAAAAGCCCAGAAGACATTTGACTGTAACCCTGTGATTAAAACTGCTTCCATTGGTTTCCTGAGAATAGCTTATGTTTACAGGCTGTGTTCTACAGTTCTGGAGATGGAGCCTATTTTCTAGTTCATGTTGGCAAGTACACTAACCTTGACCTACATCTTGGAGGCCTTGTTTATAAATTAGACTGGAGCTGGAGAGATGGCTAACTGGTTTTCGAGTACTTGCTGTTCTTGTAGAGGACCTGGGTTTGGTTCCCCTGGAGCTGTTGTTACAGGTAGGTTTCTTGTGCCTGATAGAGAAGTCTGATAGATTAGGTCTTTTGCAAGAGTAGTACATGAGATGTCTTTCCAGCCCTTGTATCATGTTTTTTAAAGTTACGTATTTATGTGTGTGTGTGTATGCATGCATGTTGCACACATATCTGCTGTGGCATGAGGAGATCACAAGACTTGCCTCAAGTCAGTTCTCTTCCACCGTGTTGGATGCAACTCAGGTTGTTTGGCTTGATGCCTGGTGCCTTCATCTGTTGAGCCATCTTTCCAACCTTCCCTGGACACTCCTTCTGAATAGCTGAGATGGAATGCAAGTCCTCATGCCCGTTGGGTGACTACTAGACACCATTAGCTACAAAACGAAAAGTGTTTGTGATAGATACTCAGGCAGGGAGACTATTGTAAATTAAGTGTTTATGTTCTCCCATCAGATTTGATGTTGGGCATGAGTTGAATGCTTTTAGTTGAAATCAAGTAAATGCATAGGGTCACTGTGAGAATTACATAGGAAAATACTGTTTGGAAACTTCATGGCAGGGAATGCTCAAGGAGGGAAGGGAGAACCCAGCGTAGTGGTGCTCAACTGTGGTTATTCAGGGGGCTGAGGTGGGTGGGTGGTTTTAAGAACCAAGGAGTGAGGCTGGGCGTGGTGGCACATGCCTTTAATCCCAGCACTCGGGAGGCAGAGGCAGGCAGATTTCTGAGTTCCAGGCCAGCCTGGTCTACAAAGTGAGTTGCAGGACAGCCAGGGCTATACAGAGAAACCCTGTCTCGAAAAAAACAAAACAAAACAAAAAAAAAACAAAACAAAACACAAACAAACAAAAAGCAGGGAAACTTCTGATTCAAAATCTCTTATGGAGAAAGGAAAGACACTACTAAAGTCTGTAGCAGTTACACCAGTATGTCTGCCCTCAGGGGGTTAATGAAGGCAGGAAGAGGTGGAAGAGGACTGCCTGGGATAAGGATGTAGACCTTGCATCAGAAAAATCTATCCCTGTGTTAGCATTCTGTCTAAGCTCCACCCCACAGTTATCTGGCAACAGCCAGGTAGGCTGACCCACTTTAAAAGGAGCTGCTTGCCCCCTCCTCCCTTTTACTCTTGATCTCTTGCTCTTTTGTTCTAGCACCTGCTCTGTCCCCTCACCTCTCCACGCGCTCATGGCAGGCCTCTCCTCTCTCTGCCTTAGCTACTCTCTTGACTCTCCTCCCCATGCCCTGAATAAAAACTCTATTCTATACTATACCCTCATGTGGCTGGTCTCTCAGGGGGAAGGGATGCTTCAGCATGAGCCCACTGAGACATCCCCTTCTCCCATACCTCACTGTCCCTCCATATCTCCTTTCTTTTTATCTTTTTACACACACATCAACCTAGAGCCCACGTAGTGAGAATCAGCTCTGCAAGTTGCCACTCAAAGCATTAGAATATAAACACCTTTTAAAAAAGTCGTCTGCATTTCATAACCCATATGGCCTCTACCTGGAGTCAAAACCCTCCCTTGATTAAAAAAAAAACAAAACCCAACACCCCCCCCCCCCCCCCCCCCCCCCCCGGGAAAAAGGCCAAATAAAAACTACTGTGACCCTTCGGACTCTTCAATCTCCAGTTTAATAGCCCACTTTCAAGAACTCAGACCAGCCCATCAATCTCCAGTTTAATAGCCCACTTGCAAGAACTCAGACCAACCCATCTTCACGAATAAAAATTGAGTTTTAGATAGGGGGCATCTTGGGATTTGTAGTTTCAAGCCTCACGGGTGAATGAATAGTGGCAATGAGAAAGGTCTGCCCATGGGTAGGGTGGCTACCCGCATGTGTATGTTAAAGGGTTTCTGTTTATATTGAGTCTGTTGCGGAGGTTTCCCTTGATTTTTCTCAACAGAGCCTTGCAATAGGGGCTTCAAGTCTTGCTTTTTCCTGACTGAACATTGCTGGGACTGATTGTGCCAATGGGGAGTGGGCTAAGTTGTTTTCACCTGTCCCTCACCTGAAGGTCAAAACAAAGAAACCACGGCAAAACCTATGAAAGGCCTTGGTTGTACTTTGGGATTTGAATCATGGTTACTTTAGTATATATTGGTTTAAGCAGGGCGAGAAGACAACGAACCTGCAGTCAACTGAGCTGTGCTTAAAGCTACATTTTCAAATAATTTATGATTTGAATAATTATTACTCAAACAATAAGCTTATGGTCAGGCAAGCATAATTTGGATGGAGCAAATTGTGATATACCCACTGAGCTGGAGGTGCTGCTGAAGAGCTAATCCCATCTGCTGCGTCAGGACTAGGAGGGGGATGGAGACGGGAAGGGGGTAGAGGAAAGCACCAGGGTCTCCAATTCTATAATGGTTTACGGCTGAAAAGGAAAAACTACTAAATTCAAACGGCAGAAGCATTCATGACCTGGCTCTTGCCTAAATGCTCTGGACAAGGACTCTCATATCACTTTTAAGGTAGGTTAAGGGATTAGGTCTTCTGATTGAACTTAGCTGCCTTATTTTATTTTAGAAGTTATAGCCAGGGGCTGAATAAGTTGACTCAGCGATTAAGAGCACTTGTTGCTTTGCTACAGGACCCTGGTTTCGAGTGCCAGCAAACTTACATACCAGCTCACAACTGTCTTGTAGCTCTAGTTCCAGGAGATTCAACACATGACTTTCTCTGCCACTCGATAGAAACGTGATGCAGACATAAATGCAGGCAAAACAAACATAAATTAAAAAAAAAAATAGCCGGGGCGTGGTGGCGCATGCCTTGAATCCCAGCACTCGGGAGGCAGAGGCAGGCAGATTCCTGAATTCGAGGCCAGCCTGGTCTACAGAGTGAGTTCCAGGACAGCCAGGGCTACACAGAGAAACCCTGTCACGAAAAAACGAAACAAAATATAGCCACGTGTTATTTTCAGTCCCATGTAAAAGTGTTAAACAGCATTGAAAAATAACAGGACAGTTGCTCTAGTAAAATCCAGCACAACTGCCTGCCCTGCTCTTTACGTTGTTGTAGTGTTGTTTAGAGGAGCTAAAGAGAAAGTTACATTTTAACCCCCTACCCCCGTTTCTCTGTGTAGTCTTGGCTGTCCTGGAACTAGCTCTGTAAAGTGCTGGGGCTAAAGGGGTGCGCCACCACTGCCCGGCTTCATTTTAACTTATTTTTGATCAAAGGGTTTTGTGATGTAGCCTAGGCTTTCCTGATACCAGAGGGGGTATACTGTAGCCTTATTCCCTATCCCTGCCCTCCCTCCCTCCCTCCCCATCCAGTTCTGAGTCACGCTGGACTGCGAACAGTTTAAATTTTAGGGAGTTGTAGTAAGGACACAGTTAGCTGTGGTTGAAGGATTCCTAAGTCCATTACACACCGAGAGCACTACTAAATTTCTAGCTCCAGCAAAATCTGCAACTCAGTGGGGCCTCAGTGGGGCTGGGGTCCAGTTAAGAGTACTGTGGGCTCTCGTAGAGGACCCAGGTTTGATTTCAGCATCCGCAGGGCTCACCACCACCAGCTTCACAGGCATCCAATGCAATCTTCTGGTCCCCACGGCACTGCGCACACATGGTTCAGGCAAAATACCAATATACATTAAAGAAGAAAGAAGAAGACTGCAGTAAGAAAAAGAAAACGAGACGCTGGGAGGACCTAATGGCTAGAAGGGCCTAGAGGCGGTGCTTATTCTCTCACGTGACTCAACTTGGCCAGGGCCGCTCTGTGCCAGATCACGTGTTAGTGCTTCGCTCTCCGATTGGCTTTATTAGGCCAGTTTGAACGGCCTACGGAAGCCGAAACTGTTCATTTCGGCCGCGTTTATTTTTTTATTTATTTATTTTTTTAATTCCCTGCCTCTGGCTCCCTCCTTCCGCGCGAGCCTCTGGAGAAGCTGCAGCACTTAGGCGCCGCCGCTGCCTCCCGGGGCCTGGTAGGTGGGCCTCGCTCGGCCGGGACCCCTTGGCTTCAGCTCGCCTCGAACCTCCCTGGGTTCTGGGCCTGCGCCGCGCGCCGCCCAGGCGTCGGGGTCGCGCCCGGCTGAGAGGCGGGGTACCGGGTTGGGCCAGCTCTCGAGGCCGGCAGAACGGGCCGGGCGGGGGAGGGGGAGCTGATCTGATCTCAAGGGGTGGGGCCTCGGCGCCCGGGCAGGTTCGGGTGCCACGAGATGCAGGCCAGTGGGGCGGCTGGGGTCGGGCTGGAGGGGCGCTGATTGGGGGAATCGTCGGGGGACGTCGCGTGGATCGGGTGTGTGTGGGGATCTGTTTCGGCGGGGCTTGGTTGGGTCTGATTCGGGGGAGACAGCCTTGAAAGTTGAGAGGGGAAGGTTGTTTAGTCCTAATAGGGAGGGGCGTCAGACTTAAGCCCAGAGGGCTTTGCTGATTCTGACTGCGAGGCGGTGGTGGGATCCGTTGAGGGTAGCACACCGGGCGGGTGTTTGTGCGGACTCTGTAAGGGAAGCTGCAGGGATTGGACGGATGGGGTCTCCGACGTGAAGTGGTCGGGGGGCTTAGGGGAATTTGATTGGGGGAGCTGCCAGAGGTCCGTCAGCATTAATTCCTGCTGACTGGGGCGGAGGGTAAGAGCTAGAGAAGCTTGGCCAGATCTGATTGGGGGCAGGCAGCGGGTATTGGGGGCTTTGGTCGTGGGGTGGGTGATTCTGACTGGCTCTCATTCAAAGAGACATTGGAAACCTATCGGGTATTGCTTGTATTTTGGTTAAGGAGAGTCACAGGGCCGCGTCTAGGTCAGAAAGGGGGGCATGTGGCGTTTACTGAGCTTGTAGAGCCGGTTTAGAAGAGGGAGCAGGGATGAGCAAGATCTGGGCGCTTAGGGACCTAGAGGAGCTCAGGAATCTAGGAGGCGGCAGGCATCTAGTGGAGCTGGAAGGCTGGATTTTGGGGAAGGGAATCCTCGTGTACTGAGCCTTCACCTGAAAGACCGCTGGGGCGGGGCCCCTCGCCCTCGAGGGAGGCGGAAGCCGTGAGGCCCGTAACCGGGGGCGGCGGTGGCGTGGATCGCTTTGGAAAGAGGGTTCCTCGTTAGGCTCGATGTGGATCCGTCGCGCCCCCGCCGCTGGTCCTGATGGCCCGCTTTTATATTCCCCCCACTTGCACTCCCGAGCCCGCGACTGCGTGGCCGAGGATGGCTTAGCTGGCGGGGACCCCGCACTTGGACAGGCGCGGATTGGAGGCCTCCGCTTCTTCGCGGAGAGCGCTTGCGTCTGCATGCAGCCGCCTCTGCCTCGGGGACTCAACTTGGGTCTCACACAGAACTCCAGCGACCCAGCGCTGATCCAGGCTCCTACCCCTGCAGTTCGCCTTGCGCCATGGACTGGCAGCCAGACGAGCAGGGCCTGCAGCAGGTCTTGCAGCTTCTCAAAGACTCGCAGTCGCCCAACACAGCTACTCAGCGCATTGTGCAGGATGTATCCTTCTTTCCTTCCGGGGCTCACAGAACTGGGCATATGTCTGCACCTCGGGAAGGCCAGAGAGGGAGGGACTACTTCCTGATTCCTAGACTATTTCTGCTGCGAGAGAAAATGAATTAAAGTAAAGGTTTAGATCTTTGGTTCCATTTCTGGAGTGGAGAAAATGATGGTGATGTCTGATGTTCACTGAGTACTTAATCCTTTAATGTTAAGCTGAGTGTTGGTAACTTTCCTTTAACAGATGGGAACCTGGAGGCTTAAACAGGAAAAATGTCTCAGCTAGGAACCAGGGTGAGAAATCCAGCCATCGCAGACTTTAGTGGTCTGCCTTGTCAGAGTGAGGGTAGATGGGTAGGGACGTTGGAGTCGCAACATGAGTATTTTTGTAGTTGAAAACTTTTTTCCTAAGAGCGCTCGCCCTCTCTCTCTCTCTCTTTCTCTCTCTCTCTTTCTCTCTCTCTCTCTCTATATATATATATATATATATATGTGTGTGTGTGTGTGTGTGTGTGTAAAGTTTTGTTATTAATTTGATGCACCTATGAAGAGGGGCTTTCAATTGAAGAATCATCCCAATCAGATTGGCCTGTGGGCATGTCTGTGGGGAATTTTCTTGATTAATAATTGATGCTGGGCTGTATAAGAAAGGTTGGTGGATGTGAGTCGGGGAAGGAACCAGTAAGCAACTTTGTGCACTCGGGAGGCAGAGGCAGGTGGATTTCTGAGTTCGAGGCCAGCCTGGTCTACAAAGTGAGTTCCAGGATAGCCAGGGCTATACAGAGAAACCCTGTCTCGGAAAAACAAAACAAAAACAAAAACAAAACAAACAAACAAAAACCCCTCTATCGCAAATAAAAAAATTGAATGTTTGAAGTAGTATCAAATTTCACTTGTAAAGGGGACTAGTCCACCACCTTTTCCTGCAGGGCTGAGACTGGAACATACGAGCCCTAGAGCGTGCTAGCCACTTGCTTTGTTCTTGAGCTGCACCCCTAAGTCCTGCTCCTGGAACTCAGTCATTCACTTTAGTTTTCTCTTAATGGCCCTGGAGACTGGGGTCTGGTCTCACACATGCTAGATGCATATTTTACCACTGAGTTAGACCCCTTGGCTGCTTTTTCTTGTTCTGTTCTGTTCTTTTTGTCATGGTCTTTTTGTAAAACAGATTAGTTTAGAACTGAATCTTAGCCCAGGTTCCTGCCTCAGCTTCCCTGGGGCTAGTGTTTTAGGCATGCACCACACCCAAGTAGCCTTCCATTCCACCTGAGAAAAGCAGTCTTCACTGGAGTGCCTAGATCAGAAGTGAGCAGCAGCTGCCAGTTAAGAGAAGCCTAGCCCTCTCTTGGTCTGGTAGGATAAGGGTCGTGCAGGAGCTCAGACATGTGACCTAGTCCCTGTGTGGACTTGATCCTCCTGAGAAGGCTCTATGGTGCTGTGAGGTTAGGAATTGAATTGATCAGTATTATCCGAGGAGTTGGCTGCCTGATTGATTTGGTTACTAGCATTCTGAGCAATGTGGCACCTGGAGAATATTGCCTAAGAAAGGCTCTTGCCTCTCAAGTTCTGCTTTGTTTTTGTTTTTTTGTTTTTTGTTATTGTTGTTGTTGTTTTGAGACAAGGTCTTGGTTCATGCTGGCCTGGAGTTCCAAGGTCTTGCCTCAGCCTCCCTAGTGTTGGGATCACAAGCATGCCCCAATATACCTGGCTTTCCAAGTTCCTTAACAGCCTGGCAGAAACTTAAACAACTCAACCAGTTTCCTGATTTTAATAACTACCTGATTTTCGTCCTGACCAGACTCAAATCAGAAGGTATGTTCTCTGTCCCTCCAGGCCAGACAGATCTTGCTTCTTCCTTAGTCCTCTGACCTTAGCACTTTTCCTACAGATGAACCAACCCGCTCTCTGAGTGGCCTCATCCTCAAGAACAATGTGAAGGCGCATTACCAGAGCTTCCCGCCTCCTGTGGCTGACTTCATCAAACAAGAGTGTCTCAACAACATTGGCGATGCCTCCTCTCTCATCAGAGCCACCATTGGTGAGGGGGCTGTGGGGGTCATCATCAAGGACACACTAAGGGCTTGCACTGGGCCAAGAAGCTATTCAACGTGTTCAGGGTATTGCTTACTGAATGCTCCAGCACCCTCTGATAGCACTCTTACTACTGCCATCTGACTGGAGAGGAAACTGAGGCACAGAGATGATAAAGGGACTTGCCTGGCAAGTAACAGCTTGGAAACAAGCCAGGCAGTGCAGGTCAGTCTTTTTTTTACCCCCCTTTTTTTTCTTTTTGAGAAAAGGTAGCCCAGACTGGCCTCAAACTTTGCGCTCTTCTGCCTCAGCCTCCTGAGTGCAGTGTCCACAGTCTCAAACAATGTGCCTGATGCTCAGCAGTTAGAGTACCTGTTTCTGCCTTTCGGATGAGTCATTAGTGATGCCCCTCAAAGTATTCATACACAGTGGGAATTAGTTAATGGAGGCAGGCACCTTGCTGAAGAGGTAGCCAAGGACATTGCAGCAGTGCTGCTAAGGTTTACTTAAGGACATTCTCCTTGAAGACTTTACACTAAAAGTATTAATAGGTAATTTCTTAGCAACATTTGAGTCTGGACAACATTGGAGAGTCAGTTCTTACCTCCCACCTTGTCAAGATGGTCTCAGGATTTTGCTGTACAATGTGTTATTCCAGGCTCATTGGCACAGTAGCTTCCTGTCCTTTCTTCTCCGAGTAGACGTGATGGATTATAGATGCACACCACTGCATCCAGCCCATGTGGGTTCTGGGGAGCAAGTCTGGGCCAGCAAGCTTGGTGGTGGGTGGTTTTACCTGCTGAGTCATCTTCCCAGCTCCAGAGTTTTTAAGCCATTGTTTTTCTTGAAATCTGTCAACTAAAAAAAGTGGTGGGTTTTTTTTTTTGTTTTTTTTTTGTTTTTAAGATTTATTTTTATTTTATTATATGTAAGTACACTGTAGCTGTCCTCAGACACTCCAGAAGAGGGAGCCAGATCTCGTTACGGATGGTTGCGAGCCACCATGTGGTTGCTGGGATTTGAACTTATCACCTTTGGAAGAGCAGTCAGGTGCTCTTACCCGCTGAGCCATCTCACCAGCCCTGTTTTTTTTTTTTTTTTTTTTTTTTAATTTATTTGTTTGTGCTATGTGTGTGAAGATTAGAGGACTACTTGGTTGTTGGTTTTCTTCTTTTATGTGGGGTACAGTGTTGGAACTTAGGCCATGGTGGGTGGCAGCAAGTGCTTTTAACCACTAAGCCACCTTGCTGGCCTCTCTGTAGACTGTTTAAAGGAAAAGACAGGAAAGGAAGCCTTGAAAATAAATAAAAGACACCGGGTGTGGTGGCGCACGCCTTTAATCCCAGCAGGCAGAGACAGGTGGATTTCTGAGTTTGAGGCCAGCCTGGTCTACAAAACGAGTTCCAGGACAGCCAGAGCTATACAGAGAAACCTTGTCTTGAAAAACCAGGGGAAAAAAAAAAGTAAAAATAAATAAGTAAATAAATAAATAGATAGATAGATAGATAGATAGATAAATAAATAAAAGGTTAGGTGTGGAAGCACATTTGTAATTTCAGCACTTAAGAGTTTGAGGCCAGCCTGGTCTAAATAGTGAGTTTCAAACTAGCCCTAGGTGAGATCATAAATAAATAAATAAATAAATAAATAAGGCTAGGCATGGTAGCATGCCTTTAATTTCAGTATTTGGGAGATGGTAGCAGGTGAATCTTTTGAGTTCAAGCAACACTGAGGTGCATAGTGAATTTCAACCTTGTCAAGATTACAAAGTGAGCCTCTATCTATGACCTAACAAACAATGTAATGAAGACAGAAAAATAGTCCTGAATTAGAGCTAGGTGTTTGGGCCTGTTGGGTTAAAACAAATATTCAGGGGGAGAGGGGTTGGATTGAGTCTATATGTATTTAGATTTTTTTCCTTAGCAATATAGTGTTTTATTTTAAACTTACTTGTGTGGAGGGTAGAGTGGCGTGTAGAGGTGTGTGTGTGTGTGTGTGTGTGTGTGTGTGTGTGTGTGTGTGTGTAGGTAGGTAGGTTAGAGAACAACTGAAAGATTGTGCTCTCCTCCCAAGTGGGTCCCAAGGATCCAAGTCAGGTTGTTAGACTTGGTGGCATTGACCTTTATATATGCTCAGCTGTCTTGTTGGCCCCACTCTATACTTTATAACTATGTATTACTGACATTATTGCAGGAATTTTAAGTAATCTAGAGGTGATTTAAAAGTCTGTGGGAGGTTGGGGACATTGATACTTAAGTAGTGCCTGTTATCTACAAGAGGGTGTGTATAGGTTCTGTGTAAGCACTGTGACCATTCCTGTAAATGCGCTTGGTTTTTGCCTGACAACCTGGAACTAAACCCCATTAAATATCTGTACTTGAAGAAGCCTTGGGCGAGCTTTAGGGTGCAGCCTTGGGCGAGCTTTAGGGTGCTGGTATTGTTTTTGAAACAGGGTTTACTACTCAGCCTGCACTTTCAGACTTGGAATCTTCCTGCCTCCGCCCTCCAAGGACTAGCTTACAGATTTCTACTACAGCGCCCAATAACAGCTGATATTCTTTGTTTCCGTGGAAAGCTAAGCCATGTGGTTTAAGAGGCTTTGTGAGATGACCAGCACAGAGCATGGGACCTGTCTTAGAATGGGATAGCATCGCCCTCATAGTCTCGCCAGTCATTTCAGAGAGGCTTCACTTTCAGTGGTTGGCATCACCTGAGAGTTGGCAGTGGCAGCTTCTCCCCTCCCTGCCATCCTTTATTAATGAGTGGTGTGTGCATTGCCCACAATATCCAGTTCTGCCGGGTGGCTCCATTGCCCTCAGGCCTCAGATGACGCCTTCTACTTAGTACCTATGGATTTCATTATTCCAAACCAATTTATTGTAATGTGAGCATTAGTTCCAACATCTGTATATTGTTTACTTAAGCAAACATTCCCTGATGTTCTGCGTATGTGTGTGCACATACATGCTTGTAGACAGGTTTGCACACCCATGCACATAGACATGGACCAACAGAGGATATCAGATACTCTGTTCTTTCACTCAAAGGATCTGGAGCTATGCTGGTAGCCAGCAAGTCCTGAGTCTCAATTGATTACTGACATTACAGGTGTACCACTGTACCTGTCTTTTTTTTTTTTTTTCCCCCGAGACAGGGTTTCTCTGTATAGCCCTGGCTGTCCTGGAACTCACTTTGTAGACCAGGCTGGCCTCGAACTCAGAAATCCGCCTGCCTCTGCTTCCCGAGTGCTGGGACTAAAGGTGTGCGCCACCACGCCCAGCTACACCTGTCTTTTTATGTATGTACTGAGAACTGAACTCAGGTCTTCATACTGGTCTAGCAAAGCACTCTTACCAACTGAGCCATCTCCCCAGCCCCCACCCCCATATCTCTAATTGTCAGTAGCGTCCCCTCTCCCGATACAGAGACTTTCATGACTTGGTTATTTGATCCCCATCACCTTCCTGCTCACTGCCTGCTTCCCTGCTCTGGCCTTTCTTGTGTTACTACACCAGAACTACCATACCTCTATCCAAGACATCTTTGCTCTAGGTAACTGGACGCTACGCCCTCTTTAGCTGGTCCTAGTGGCACAGGCCTGTGATCCCAGCTACTTAGGAAGCTGAGACAAGATCTGCATGTTCAGGTCTTGCCTTGGGACCTTAACTCAAAAGGTTAGAAAAGCAACAACAACAACAAAATAGGGCTGGGAATTTAGTTCAGCAGGAAAATGCTTGCCCACTGTGCATAGGGCCCTGAGTTCAGTCCTCTGTACTATGAAATAAAAGTACATGAAAGAAAATTTACTCTTTCCCGAGGGCGTACCTTGTGGCCACCCACATCTTGGGCTTACGCATCTTCACTTCATACCCCTCTCCACTTGTAAAAGCAGTGATTTGGGGTGGATTCCTATAACCTGGAACAGTTGTCTCATAGTGAGGCTGTGTGCAGAGTTGGCAAGGACGACTTGAAGAGGGCCTGTCGCTACAATGGAGTGCATACTTAGCATTCATGAGGCCTGGGTTTTGTCCCCAGCACCCCAAAGAGAGGCTCAGGGTACCATGCAGGACTTGCATGGGAGAGGAAAGAAAGCTGGTGAGCCAGTCCCTTGGGGAGGGTTGAGGGACCAGTAGGCCCTTGCTCAGCCTGACAGGCCTCCTCTCCCTGGCTGCACCAGGCATTCTCATCACCACCATCGCTTCCAAGGGTGAACTGCAGATGTGGCCAGAACTGTTGCCCCAGCTGTGCAACCTGCTCAACTCAGAGGATTATAATACCTGTGAGGTAGGTGATGGGCAGTACCTGGCCTGGCCTGACCCAAGCAGGGACTAGAGCTTAGAGTCGGCTCACAGCCATCCATCTCTCTGCTTAGGGAGCCTTTGGAGCCCTACAGAAGATCTGTGAAGACTCCTCGGAGCTTTTAGATAGTGATGCTCTCAACAGGCCCCTCAACATCATGATCCCTAAATTCCTGCAGTTTTTCAAGCACTGCAGCCCTAAGATCCGGTATGTGCTGTTCCTCAGAGCAGAGTGGTCTTAGAGTTGGTAGGCAGATGCAGGGCTCATGTGTGATCTATGCCTTCACTGATGACTAGGTCCCATGCCATTGCCTGTGTGAACCAGTTCATCATGGACCGGGCCCAAGCGCTCATGGACAACATCGACACTTTCATTGAGGTGGGTCACCAGGCTCCAGGTGGATAGGAAGAGGCTAAGGGGTCCTCAGGCAGCTGACCTTTCCCTCTTACACAGCACCTGTTTGCCCTGGCTGTGGATGATGACCCTGAGGTGAGGAAGAACGTGTGCCGAGCCCTTGTGATGCTTTTGGAAGTACGAATTGACAGGCTCATCCCTCACATGCACAGCATCATCCAGGTGCGAATGCTCAATACCGGGGCCAGTGGGTGGCCGGGGGGGGGGGGGGATGGGGAGACCCCCTCAGATGAGCTAGGTCTCAGCCTCTCTCTGTTGCCCCAGTATATGCTGCAGAGGACCCAGGACCATGATGAGAATGTGGCCCTGGAGGCCTGTGAGTTCTGGCTGACGCTAGCAGAGCAGCCCATCTGCAAGGAAGTCCTGGCCTCTCACCTGGTCCAGTGAGTACTCATACCCCATGCCCTCAGCCTCTAGGCCTCCCTGGACCTGTGCCTTCTCCTGGATGCTTTGCTTACTGTATCTTATGTGGTTTAAGTCAGTTTTCTTTGAATCCTGTGTACACTGATTTTTATGGGATGTAACTTTAATGACTTTAAAAATTAGGTAACAGGGGGCTGGAGAGATAGCTCAGCAGTTAAGAGCACTGACTGCTCTTCTAAAGGTCCCGAGTTCAAACCACAGCAACCACATGGTGGCTCACAATCATCCATAACAAGATCTGGTGCCCTCTCATGGAGTGTCTGAAGACAGCTAGTGTACTTACATATAATAAACAAAATAAATCTTAAAAGAAAAAAATTAGGTAACAGAAACCAAGTATGGTGGCCTAGTCACTTAGGAGGCTAAGCTTGGATGGTTGCCACAAATGCTGTGTAATGAATTCCAGGCCAGTCTGGGTTATATAATGAGACCCTGTCTCAAAAAAACAGCTAGAAGACAAAAAGAGGAGAAACAACCCTTAAGTAGATCAAAACTTCATCATGGCTGGCTCGAGATGCTTAGAGAATGGCAAACACGTTAATTCCAGGCACGGCCCTCCTGGATAAGTGATAATGTAGCTCTGACTTGCTTTTTTCTTTCTGATTTTGAGTCAGGGTTTCTTCATGCAGTATAGCCCTGGCTGTCCTGGAACTCACTCAGTAGACCAGGCTGGCTTAGAACGTAAAGGAATCCTGCCTCTGCCTCCCGAGTGCTAGGGTTAAAGGCTGTGCCTACCACAGTAGGCTCTGGCGTTCTTTAGTTTAGGAGTTCAGAGTCTCTTGACTGGTACTTTAACAAGAGCTTACTTTTTGGGTTTTCGAGACAAGTGTTCCTAGAACTTAAGTGCTAGGGTTAGAGGCTTGTGGCACCATGACTGGTTTGTTGTTGACCATTTTGGATCACTTGGCTAACTCAGATTATTGATAGCAAGTAGGAGTTGTGGCTAGAGGGACAGAGGACTTTGAGGAGGATTGAGACTCTTGCAGACAGGGACAGGAAGGTTGTATCAGTTTTCCTGTTTAAAGCTGTGTGCAACCACGCACTCTGCTGTTTCCGCCAGCAGCCCGCCCAGCAGCTTTGTTTCCAGGGTCTGGACAAGGGGTCAGATGTTTGTGCTTTGTGTAGTGCTAGGGAGCAGCATTGCTGAAGGTCTTCAGGGTTCTGGCATTCATGTGTGCATTCATGTTTGGGTCAAGAGGCTATGTGGTGCTACTTGTCACTGAGTGATAGATGGGGCAGCTGGATGTGGCAGTAAACACTTGTAATCACAGTATTGGAGGTTGAGGCAAAAAGATCATGTTCTTTTTTATTTTTTATACATTTTTATTATTATCTTTAAACATATATCAGTGTTTTGCTTGCATGTATGTATGCCTGTACCACGTGTGTGCAATGCCCACAGAGGCCAAAGGAAGATATTGTGCTCCTTGGGGCTGGAGTTAGAGCAACTCATGATCGTGACTGCCAAAGGAAGATATTGTGCTCCTTGGGGCTGGAGTTAGAGCAACTCATGATCGTGACTGCTGAGATAACTTTCCAGCCTCAAGAAGTTGTATGATTTCTAGGCCAGCAATGGCTACATAGACCATTTCAAAAGAAGGGAGAAAACCGTGTCTCCTAATCATGGTGGGTGAAAATATGTTGCTAATTCCCTGAAGGGGGGAAGTGAACAGAAACAGGACAGAGGAATATGGGTGTGTTGAGCGTAGTCTGCACCTTGCTCCTCACTCCTAGTCAGGCCTCTGCTTCCTTTTCAAGATGGGCACCTAGCCAGAGTCCCTGCATCCTTACAACCAGTCTCTTTTTCCCAATAGGTTGATCCCTATCCTCGTGAATGGGATGAAGTATTCTGAAATTGACATCATCCTTCTTAAGGTCAGCCAAGGGGCATCCACAGCTGGCTGTGGGTGGCCAAGACCATTGGGTATTGGGTTGGAGGTCTCCAGCCAGTGCTGAGAGAAATATATGCCTGGGCTGGTCCCTAGGGGGATGTGGAGGAGGACGAGGCAGTACCTGACAGCGAGCAGGACATCAAGCCACGGTTCCACAAGTCACGCACAGTGACATTGACTCACGAGGCTGAGCGGCCTGATAGCTCTGAGGATGCTGAGGACGATGATGACGATGACGCTTTGTCAGACTGGAATCTGAGTAGGTAGTAGGCTAGCTCCTGGGGGATGGGGAGAGGCTGGTGGGGAGCACTTTATGAAGAACTAGTCTCAGGGCTGAATACCTGCCCCACAGTCCTCCCTGAGCTTAGCGTCATTGTCCCCTTCAGGGAAGTGCTCTGCAGCTGCGCTGGATGTCCTTGCCAATGTCTTCCGGGAGGAGCTGTTGCCCCATCTACTTCCCCTGCTCAAGGGCCTCCTATTCCACCCTGAGTGGGTGGTCAAGGAGTCAGGGATCCTGGTGCTGGGCGCCATCGCAGAGGGTGAGTCTCTCCATCTTGTTGGCCTGGCCTGGCCTGGCCTGGCCTGACCTGACCTAAGCAGTGCAGATGGAGGCAGCCCCATAGCACAGGCCAGGACTCCTCATTCTTCTTTTTTTCTTTTCTTAAACCTTTCTTTCTTATTCTTTTTTTGAGCCAAGGTTTCTCTGTGCAGCTTTGGCTGTCCTGGAACTTGCTCTGTAGATTAAGCTGGCCTTGAACTCACAGACATTCTCTGTGTTGGGATTCAAGGTTTGCACCACCACCATTTGGCTTCCTTATCTTTTCCAAATAGCTCTGTGATCTTTTTCTTTTCCTGGCTTGGCCTGAAAGGTGTCCCTCTCCCCCTAACAGATTCTCAATATGCCAGCCCTCCCCCATTCTCATAAGCACATGACTCTGTAATGGTTCAAGCATATGGATAGTAGCTCTTGCCCACTGTAGCCGTCCCACTAGGATACTCCTTGCATGAGAATCCATTCATGGGAACTCAGTCCATATATCCAGTGCCAGTCCCAGGCTTCATACATGGCCAAACAGCTACACAGGCTGGCACCACTTCCCTCATTTCCCAGTGTATAACTGGGCTGAAACCTGGTTCTTGCTGTTGGGCTGCCTACCAGAATTAGAAGTGCCAAGCTATGAAGTTTTCTTAAATTTAACGTAGTATTAAGCTGAGCACAGTGTGTCCGTGCCTGTAGTTATAGAACTGGAGGAAGACTGCTGCAAGTGTGAGGCCAGCGTAGTCTACACAGGGGAGGTCGGGCACGCTAGGGAGATATCAAAACCAGAACCCACAGGGCGTCCTGTAGTTGGCATGGCATTTCAGCTTTCCCCCACAAGACATAGGATATGAACTGTGGCCATTTTTGGCATGTGTGACTATCTCAACACCCAGAATTGTCACCTAAACTACAGGCATTGGGCAGCAAGAGCTTTTAGTCTGGAAAGCTTTTCTTACCTGTGAGTGAGGACTAGGGCTTGGACTGGGATACAATTTATCAGTACAACCTTTGCCTGGATATTAAAAGGCTCTGGGGCCGGGCGTGGTGGCACACGCCTTTAATTCCAGCAGAGGCAGGCAGATTTTTGAGTTCGAGGCCAGCCTGGTCTACAAAGTGAGTTCCAGGACAGCCAGGGCTATACAGAGAAACCCTGTCTCGAAAAACCAAAAAAAAAAAAAAAAAAAGCTCAGGGTTCCACATCAAGAAATGGTTTCATGACTGCTTTCTTGGTAATGATGCTATCTCAGATATCATGCAACAATGTTTTTAATTTTATGAGATAATCTTGCTATGCTGTGATGTCTCTTGACTCAGACTCCCTAGTGTCTGATAATAATAAAGAGATGTATTCATAGTTGGGCATTTGCTTTTAATCCCAGTTCTCAGAGACAAAGGCAGGCTAATCTCTTTGAGTTCAAGGCCAGCCTGGTCTGAAAAGTCTCGAAACGTGAGGGGGGGGGTTGGTGGAGTTC
Organism: Mus minutoides; assembly: GCA_902729485.2. NCBI lineage: Eukaryota > Metazoa > Chordata > Mammalia > Rodentia > Muridae > Mus > Mus minutoides. Next base: position 1,250,708 of record LR749487.1, on the reverse strand, counting down.
TAGCATGCATAAAGTCTTTTATTCCCATTACTGAGAAAACAAAACAAAACCCCACCAAACAAATTAAAATAAACAATTATAAAGTTAAAAAATAAGGGCTGGAGATGGCTCAGTCAATGGTTATGAGTGTTTGCTCTCTCAGAGAACAAGTTTCATTCCTAGCATCCATGTAGTTCTTTATGATTTCCTGTAACTTCAGCTCCTGGGTAGTTGACTCCTCTACTGACCTGTGGGCACTTGCACACACCATGCACATACCCATGCCAACTCAACAGTACTCCTCATACACTAAAATAAATCAAGCAAGAGAGTGGGAGGGAGAGAGAGACTGAGGGAGGGGGGAGGGGATAAGAGAAAAGTACAAGCATAGAGGGTTTCAAGTTGAGAGTCACTTCCTGTCCAGGCTCACCTGCTTCTCTAAGTAATCCTGCAGCTTTGATTATTGTTTGTTTTGAAGTGGGAGGTGGGAGAAATATGAGTGTTTCCCTCCATGATTATGCTGGCCTCATGCCTTTAGTGCTAGTGTTATAGGTTTGGGCTTCTGCCAAGCCAGAATTTGGACCACCTTCATCTACAGTGTATGTGTCCCCCTTTGCTCCTGCCTTTTATGGGCTCTTGGAAGAGCCTCAGTTTTTCTACCTATCTATCATGTTGGGTTGGATATGCCCCAGCCTTCTATTCTCTCTCTCTCTCTCTCTCTCTCTCTCTCTCTCTCTGTCTCTGTCTCTGTCTCTCTCTCTCTCTCTTTCTCTTTCTCTTTTTCCAAGACAGGGTTTCTCTGTATAGCCCTGACTGTCCTGGAACTCACTCTGTAGACCAGGCTGGCCTCGAACTCAGAAATCCGCTTGCCTCTGCCTCCCAACTGTTGAGACTAAAGGCGTGCGCCACCATGCCCTGCTTCAATCTTCTCTTAAAAGCCCTCCTGTCTCCTGGTAATTGCAGGCTGCATGCAGGGAATGGTGCCCTATCTACCTGAGCTTATCCCACACCTCATCCAGTGCCTGTCAGATAAGAAGGCCCTAGTACGCTCCATTGCCTGCTGGACACTGAGCCGCTATGCCCACTGGGTAGTCAGCCAGCCACCTGACATGCACCTCAAGCCTCTGATGACAGAGCTGCTCAAGCGTATCCTGGACGGCAATAAGAGGGTCCAGGAGGCAGCCTGCAGGTGAGCCTTGACCCCTGACCCGTGTCCTTACAGTGGCCCTCACCCTGGGAAATGATGATACCTGTGACTGCTGACGAGACTCTGATGTCTGTTGTATTCGTACTGGCTGATCCCGGCTACACCCTCCCTAGCTGCCTGTGCTGCTGCTCCATCCCCTAGGGTTGGTTGATGAAGCTTTCCTTTTTATCTTCTCTCCATCAGTGCATTTGCTACCCTGGAGGAGGAGGCATGCACAGAGTTGGTGCCCTACCTCAGCTATATCCTTGACACTCTCGTTTTTGCCTTTGGCAAATACCAGCATAAGAACCTGCTCATCCTCTATGATGCCATTGGCACCCTGGCCGACTCTGTGGGCCACCACCTCAATCAGCCGGTGAGACCCTAGACATACTCTGTCCCATGCTGTGTCCTTTAAAATCTGGTGTCTTGGTTTGACCATGTTGCATGCCAAAGACATGGCTGCATGACCTTGTTAGGCAGGCTGAAGCAGTTAGCTCTGTCCTTACTCTGCTTCCAGTCTAGTGGGATGACCAAGTCAGCTCAGTCAGTCAACAGGTTTTCCAGGGAGGGATCAAGGATTAAAAAGAAAAAAGACCATTAGACAACACTGTAGCATGATCCTAGGCAGTTCTGAGACTGGGGCAGGTTTATTTTTTTCCTACTCTGTTTTTATACCATTTTAATTTATACCATTTATACCATTTTAATTGCTTGCAAGTTTTAGGTTAAGGAACAAGCAAGGCGATAAACACAGAGAGGCAATAAACATCTCTGTTTCTATTGGCTTATCAGGGTGACAAAGATATCTGAGTCTACTTCCCTGTCCTAGCCCAAAGTCATTCTTGCCTGAAGCTTACTTCCTTGTTCTATTCCCAAATCAGATTTCTGCCTGAACTCACTTCCCTGTCCCAGCCCAGTGTCAGATTCCTCCCTTAGTCTACTTCCTTGTCCTGGCCAATGTCAAATTCCTGTGAAGTTTCTAGAAGCAGCCCCAGAAGCTCCCACAGTGGAAGAGATGGACAGTTATGAGATAGCATGGCCACTGCTGTGCTGGGAGAGTGCAAGGGCCTTTGTGTACCAGGAGACCCTGCCCAGGATCCTGGGATTGGGAGGAAGGGGCATACCGATGAGAAGCTCGATCGGGAGCATAGATTCCATCCTTTAAGGGATAGCACTGTGTGAGTTAGGCTGCAACTCCCTCTCCAGGAGTACATTCAGAAGCTGATGCCTCCACTTATCCAGAAGTGGAATGAGCTCAAGGACGAAGACAAGGACCTCTTCCCCCTGCTGGAGGTGAGTGGGCTCAGGTCCTTCCCTCAGAGTCCCCCTGCTGGAGGTGAGTGGGCTCAGGTCCTTCCCTCAGAGTCCTCCTTCCTGGCCTGGGCTTACCTTTTCCCTTTTCCCTGCTAGTGCCTATCATCTGTGGCCACTGCCCTGCAGAGTGGCTTCCTGCCCTACTGTGAGCCTGTCTACCAGCGCTGTGTTACCCTGGTGCAGAAGACACTGGCCCAGGCCATGGTGAGCACCCTGGGCCTCCTGACCACATGTTCTACTGCCCAGCCCTTAGATTGCTTCCCTCATCTGCCTCATTCATATCTAGATGTATACACAACACCCCGAGCAATATGAGGCCCCAGACAAAGACTTCATGATTGTTGCGTTGGACCTGCTTAGTGGCTTGGCTGAGGGCCTGGGTGGCCACGTGGAACAGCTGGTAGCTCGGAGTAACATCATGACACTGCTCTTCCAGTGTATGCAGGTGAGTGGGTATCCAACATCCACTCCCAAGTCAGGCCATACCTAAACAGGCCAAGTTTTTTTTTTTTCTTCTCCCTTTTCCTTTTTTTAAAGACAGGGTTTCTCGGTATATCCTAGCTGTCCTGGAACTTGCTCTGTAGACCAGGCTGGCCTCAAACTCACAAGAGATCTGCCTGTCTTTCTCCAGTGTGCTGGGATTAAAAGCATGTGTTACCACTGTCCAACTAAGCTCTGGTTGTATAAGCAAACAAATGAATAAATGTATTTTGGGTGGTTCCTCAGGATTAACATCTGGATTTTTCCTGCCCTCCCTCACACAGGTGTGCACTAATAACCTGCCCACTCATACATAGAACAATAAAATTTTTGTCAGATACTATAATGCAAACTAATCTGCAAAATAAAGTACAGGCATTTGTGTTGGCATAGCCTTTAATCCAAGCGCTTTAGAGTGGAGACAGAGGCAGGTAGATTTCTGAGTTCCAGGCTAAACGAGGCTATGTAGTGAGACCCTGTCTCAAACAACAACAACAAAACAAAATATAGGTAATGGGGAGATAGCTCAGTAAGTGCCTATTAGACAAGAACAGGAACCTGAGCTTGATCTCTGCCACCCGTGTAAAAAGCTGGGGGTAGGTGTTAAAGAGGTGGCTTAGGTTAAGGGCACTTACTGTTCTTCCAGAGAACCTAAGTTTGGTTCCAGCATCAACATCAGGCCACTAATAATGACAACTGCCTGTTGTTTTAGCTTCCTAGGGGACCTGACACCCTCTTCTAGTTTCCAAGGATACCTATAAATGTGTACAACCCTCTCACTCAACATACACACGTAATTAAAGATGGAAATGAAAGGGTGCAGTTGCATAGAGGTGCCTGCGAGTCAGAGCACTGGGGAAGCAGAGGCAGGTGGATTCCTGGGGTTGGTTCTCTGGCCAGCTTGTCTAGCTGAGTTTTAGTGAGCTCAGGTTCAGAAAGAAGCTTCCTCAGAAATAAGATGGGGTGGCAGCTGAGGATGCACATGGGCGAGCACCACACAGTGAGGCAGGACGGGGTCTGAGAGAGGCTCAGCAGGAACAGGGTAGTGTCGGGTCAGCCAGGTCTGTGCAGCAGGACCTGGCTCAAAGAGCAATTAAGAGTGTATGTAATACAACTTATTTTTTGCGGTTTTGAGAGGCGGGATGGGTAGGGGTAAAACGAGGTTCTAGAGATTTTTTGTTGTTGTTTTTGTTTGGAGACAGGGTTTCTCTGTGTAGTCCTGGCTGTCCTGGAATTCACTCTATAGAACAGGCTGGCATCCAACTCAGAAATCAACCTGCCTCTGCCTCCCAAGTGCTGGGATTAAAGGTGTGTGCCACCATGCCCGACTGGTTCTAGAGATTTTTAAAAGTAAATGCTTATCAATGAACTCCACCACCATGTCCTGGTTTAGTAGGAGAAGGCTAGTGGAGTAAGGTCTGTCTGGTGGACAGACCTGCATCTCAGCTAGTGTTTGTGGTCAGGATGTGCTCTAGGGGGACTGTGCCACCTCAGATGGCTTAAATGCAAGGAGTAGGAGCAGCCCTGCCATTTCTGCCATCTTTCCCAACTCCAGGATTCCATGCCTGAGGTCCGGCAGAGCTCCTTTGCCCTTCTGGGAGACCTTACCAAAGCCTGCTTTATCCACGTCAAGCCCTGTATTGGTAGGTTACCCTCTTTGCCCCTGTCCCATGACCACAACATTGGCCTCAAGTGATGGAGACATACCCTGGGAGACCCATGACCGGACAGGGATGTATTCGTACTGTCTGATTGGGCTGCCCAGTCAGTTCTGGGAGCTTAGCCGGCCTCAGTGGCATTTCTGCTCAGTTGTTCTTTTTTCCCCCTCCCTGCTCTTTTCTTTGCATTAGCTGAGTTCATGCCTATTCTGGGCACCAACCTGAACCCTGAGTTCATCTCTGTCTGCAACAATGCTACCTGGGCCATTGGGGAGATCTGCATGCAGATGGGTGAGTGCCCCGAGAGTGGCAGACTGTCTCTTCAGTGCTTTGTCTCCATCCTGGAGCCAGAGCTTTATTTTCTGTTGGTCAGGGGGAAGAACATACTTTGATCTCCCTGACAGGTGAAGTCAAATAACTGAAGGGCCATTTATGAGGTGGGGTAGACAGTCTGTTCCTACTGACCGGATCATCTCATATAATTGTTTTTCTGAAAGGTCCACTGGGATCAGTGGCTTTGACCTCCTATCCTTAGGGAAGACTGGGTAGAGTGGGCTTGTTACCTACTGGGTAGTGACTTCAGAGACTCCTTTGGGTGGTTCTGTTGTGTGTTGGCTGCAGACTTGGTGGGGAACATCCCGAGAAGGTTCTTTGTTCTCTCAGGTGTGGTGGTATGCCATTCTGCATGTAACTGGGGTCATGGAGTGAGGTCAGCCATGCCCAACTGGCACTCTGTGGGTGGAGTGGGCCATGCAGGGCTCTGAATGGCTGGTCCCTAGGGGCAGAGATGCAGCCTTATGTGCAGATGGTCCTCAACAATCTGGTGGAGATCATTAACAGGCCCAACACGCCCAAGACACTGCTGGAAAACACAGGTGAGTACCAGGCCGGGGCTGAGGGGGGACAGTTCCAGGAAGGAAGGGTGCTAAGACCTGAAATAGAATCGGGAGGGATCAAGGAAGAATACTGGCTTTAGAATATATGGATGAGAAGAGATCCAGGCTGGGTGGGGAGAACACCTCTATGGGCCAAACTCAAGGGCCCAGGATAGGCACAGGATCGTTCAGTTGGGGCCTGTGGGGCGGGGCTCGGTGCCTCATGTCAGAGGCCCCGCCACGTACCGTCCCGGGGCCACTCGGGGTTGCAGGTCGCCTGACGAGTCCCTCTGCCATTCCAGCCATCACCATCGGCCGCCTGGGCTACGTGTGCCCACAGGAGGTGGCACCCATGCTGCAGCAGTTCATCCGGCCTTGGTGTGTGCCTGCCTGGGTGGGACCTTATGGGGGTGGGCAGGACAGCTGTACCCCCCCCAGCACCCCCCTCCCATGGATGCATGTGGGAGACCTTTACCCACTGACCCCACCCTGTCCCATTCCCTCCATCCATCCTTCATCTGTGCTTGTCCAGCCCCAAGTCCATCCACTGACCTGCTGCCCTCCTCCATGGCCAGGTGCACGTCCCTTAGGAACATCCGGGACAACGAGGAGAAGGATTCTGCCTTCCGAGGCATCTGCATGATGATTGGTGTCAATCCTGGGGGTGTTGTGCAGGTCCGGGCAGCGGGGCTCAGAGGGCAGGGCGGGGGCTGGCTTGGGCGGCCCCTCACATGGGATCCGTCATGTTTCAGGACTTTATTTTCTTCTGCGATGCTGTAGCCTCCTGGGTGAGCCCGAAGGATGACCTTCGGGACATGTTTTATAAGGTGAGGCTCCTGGTGGTTTAATGGGAGTCCTGGGTAATAGACACCACATGCTTGCTCCAGCCCACTGTAACCCTGCCTCACTACAGATCCTCCATGGCTTCAAAGACCAAGTTGGGGAGGAGAACTGGCAACAGTTCTCAGAGCAGTTCCCACCTCTGCTCAAGGAGAGGCTGGCAGCCTTCTATGGGGTCTAGGTGAACGTGGAGACCACCAGGTGAGCAGGTCTTTAAGCACTCGGGCCGGTGGGAGAGTGAAAAGGAAGAAGACCCTGAGCCCCCCCCTTTCCTTTTCCCTTGCAGGTTTTTGTCTGCGTCATCGTCGGAGGGTGTGCTGGGGAATGTGCTGCTTCCAGAAGTCACTGTGCCCTGGTCGAGGGGGGTTAGGGAGGAGTCAGTGGGACCTAAATCCAGGTGCAACCCAGTCTGTGCATCTGTCCATCTGTCGGTCCACTTGCCTCACCAGGCCTGATGAGTGGGCAGGTGGGTGGGGACTCCATTCTCATCCTACAAATAGGGAGGGGGGTGGGACTTCTTGGTGGGCAAGAGTTCTCTGGGCTCTAATCTGGGTCATCTCGGGCAGCCCACTTGGGCCAGCTATGTGGGAGGGAGGAATCCATAAGGCCTACCGAATCCGGTGTCAGATAAAGCAAGGGAATTACAGGTGGGGAGGGGGGTTCCTTGTAGAGAAGCATACACTCACATGTACACATGTGGCCACACGCATGTGCGGGCACCACAGCCATCTAGGCTGGGCCAAACGCCCCACCATTTCCTCGACTGCATGGAGACAGTAGAATTAGTGAACCCCCAAATTATGCCTATGGCCTTCTGTGTACCTTGCATCTAGAGTATAAGAGGCTTCTGCTGTTTTGCCAGAATTGGCGGTAATTGGGAGGGCTGGGAGGTTTGGGGGACCTCAGCGGGGCTCCCAGGGCCAAGGGAGGAGGGTGGTCATTTGGGGGCTGCCATCTCGGCACTGACTCCCTTGGACCTGCTCCATACACTTCCTGCCAGCCTCATGGCAGCCTCATGTAGTGTGTCCTCATCGTTGTCACACCCTAGCCAGCAGCAGAGTAGGGACCATTGGAGCAGCTGAGACTGGCTTGAGGCTACCCTGTACCTGTGCTCCAAAGGTATTTAAAGGCACAGGCCTGGGACTAGTTTTCCTTGAGAAAGCTAATAATGGCTGCCAGAGCTGCTTTCCTGGATCTCTTGAAACAGCTTTAAGGATAGTTCAGTTCTCTGCTCCCGAGAACCCCATTCTCAAGAGCTGGGGTAACAAATGTGATGGTGAGAACAAAGGACGAAGTTTACTCAGTCCAGCAAGATTTGAAGGCTTGGAGGAGCAGGGTGTACCCAGGGCCTCAGACTTTGTCCCTTTTGGGACTTATGTTTATCACAGTGTCCATTGGACTCAGACCACAGTAGATTGGTACACTGACTCAAAATCTTTTAAGAAATTGGTTGGAGATGCCATCGAGGTGGGAGGGGCTTCCCAAGAGGAGAGGGGCATGATTATTTCCAAATTAGCTATGGAAATCAGTCTTGTAAGATCCTTGAGGTTTATCCTCCATCCCCTTCTTTGCTCCCTACATATTTGGGAGCCCATTATATGTGGGGTTTGACTGGAGTTCTGCATCTTAGGGCCTGCTCCATCATCCCTCCAAGGACTTGGACCTTTATCCCTTCCAGGCCTTGTGTCCTTTCTCAAGTAGGGTCAGGCCCTGCCTCTGTTCCCAGGGACACTTAGTGCACATTCCATAACTCAGCTAGTAGTCCCCATCCCCTCCAGCCTGAAACTTGAGCAGGTCTCTGGAAGCCATTTGTAGGAAAAAAATTTTTTTAAAGAAAAATACCATTAGCTTTCTGGTAATTCTACTTCTTAGGAGCATCCTCTGCTGGGTCTTGGGGTGTATTGATGGATTGACTATCTGATGTAGTTGTGGCCCCTCTTTGTCCAAGGCGGGGAGTTCCAACTACCTTCAGGAAAGGGGAGCCTGATTCTTTTATTTCCCTTTTTTTATTTTATTTTATTATTTTTTTAAAGAAATTATTTAATTTTTTAATTTATTTTTTAGTTGGTTTTTGCACAATGAAGTTTGAGTTTCTTAACCTCCCTTGTCGGGGCTGCTGACATGGACTGACCTTGATCTGCAGCCCTCCCTGCTGCCATTTCCCTGAGCCTTTATTACCATCACCCCCATGGGCTCCCAGGTCTATCCATCTGTTACTGTGCTGTGCTGGGGACTAGCGCCTAGGTGGCGTGAGATTCCACTCGTGTAGAACTTTGTTGAGTAAAGGTCAGTTTCTTGTGAAACACTTGGTGTCTCATTTCCTGGTTCTTGGCTTTGGTGGTAGAGTGGTGTGGAGGCGGGTCTCTGTGTAACTCCACTGCTCCACATGGAAGTGAGGACTGTGGATCTGATGAGGGGAATATGTGGACTCAGAATCCAGCAGAACACCTGCTGTTTTCTCCTAGCTTCTGAGGGTGTGCACACATAAAAGTGGAAATAGACCACTGCTCCTGGTGCTCTACCTGACAGGAGGATGTCAAGTTTGAAAAAGTGGAGATAAATAGAATTCCATATATGGAAATTGAGACTAGCATGAAAATTGAGGCTAGCCAGTTTAGCTAGATACATAGTTCTGCTTTTATTCCCAGAACTTGAAAAGTAAATTGAAGGCCGGGCGTGGTGGCACACGCCTTTAATCCCAGCACTTGGGAGGCAGAGGCAGGTGGATTTCTGAGTTCAAGGACAGCCAGAGCTATACAGAGAAACCCTGTCTCAAAAAAACAAAACAAAACAAACAAACAAAAAGTAAAGTAAATTGAGTGGCCAAGGAATCTTCCTCTTTTTTTATCTTTGTAAGATGGGAAGGTGAGAGCTGGGCCTGGTGGCGTACACCTTTAATCCCAGCACTTGGGAGGCAGAGGCAGGCGGATTTCTGAGTTCGAGGCCAGCCTGGTCTACAAAGTGAGTTCCAGGACAGCCAAGGCTACACAGAGAAACCCTGTCTTGAAAAATCAAAAAAAAAAAAAAAAAAGATGGGAAGGTGAAAGAGGGTGATTAGACATGGGAAGTGTCCTCCTTGACAGTTAACCTAGGAAAGGCCTGCCATACAGTGAACTCATTTGCAAGGCAGACAAAACATAACTTTGAGTCATTGGGCAGACTTGAAATTCTTTGAGATCTTTAAGACTAGCTGGCCAAGCTAGATGGTGGTGGTGGTGATTGCCTTTAATCCCAGCAGTGGCGATTAAAATGAGGAGGTAGAGGTGGGTGGATTTCTGAATTCAAGACCTTCCTGGTCCAGCTTAGAGATAGCTCAGCAGTTAAGTGCGCTGACTGCTCTTCTGAAGGTCGTGAGTTCAAATCCCATCAACCACATGGCTGCTCACAACCATCTGTAACCCTATTCTGGTGTGTCTGAAGACAGCTGTAGTGTGCTCATATACATAAAATAAACAAATCTTTAAAAAACAAAAAAAACCTCCCTAGTCTACCGAGTGTGAGTTTCAGGATAGCCAGGGCTACACCAAAAACCCCTATTTTGAAAAACCAAAAGAAAAAGTGCCAAATGAGACCGTATGCTTATATTAGCTAATGGAAGACCAGAGGTAGGGTGACATCAAAATCGGTAAAATTGTCAGAAGAAAAGCTTTTTATGCCGGATATGTCTTCACACCTTTAATCTCAGCATTTGGAAGCATTTAGTGTTAAAGGGCTAGCCTGGTCTATATAGTGACCAGGTCTATATAGAGATCAGATAAGGCTACATAGTGATACCCTTAAAATTTTTTAAAAAATGCACTTCTGAGTTAAGATTATACATGGACAAGACTGATTGATTGTGACACGTCTAAGTAAAATTATCCTGGCCTACTACCTTTAGTCCTTAACCATTTATTGCTTATATTTTTGCCTGACCTAATGCTATTTGGGGTGACTTGAATCAGAGTTCCTAGACAATGGCCATTTGACCCCAAAATAAACTTAAGCAGGGGCTGGAGAGATGGCTTAGCGGGTAAGAGCACTGACTGCTCTTCCGAAGGTCCTGAGTTCAAATCCCAGCAACCACATGGTGGCTCACAAACATCCGTAATGAGATCTGATGCCCTCTTCTGGAGTGTCTGAAGACAGCTACAGTGTACTTACATAAAATAAATCTAAAAAAAATTAAAAAAATAAACTTAAGGGCTGGTGAGATGGCTCAGCGGATTAGAGCACCCGACTGCTCTTCCGAAGGTGATGAGTTCAAATCCCAGCAACCATATGGTGGCTTACAACCACCCGTAACAAGATCTGACGCCCTCCTCTGGTGCGTCTGAAGTCAGCTACGCGTACTTATGAAGAATAATAGAAAATGAATCCTTGGACCAAAGAGACCAACCGGAGCAAGCAAGGCTGTCCGGAGCGAGCGGAGCCGAACAGGGACGGCTGGAGCAAGCGGGGATGGAGCGAGCAGGGCCAACCGGAGCAAGCGGAGCTGATCAGAGCGAGCAGGCCAACTAGAGTGAGCAGGGCCGGCTGGAACAAGCGGGTGGGGGGGGGTGGCGTATGAGCGCGGCAGGGAGCGAGTGGGGCTGGCCAGAGCAAGCGAAGCGAACCAGCAGGAGCAAGCAGGGTCAAGCGGAGCGAGCGGGGTTAACAGGAACAAGGGGAAAAAAATATATTAAAAAAAAAAAAAACTTAAGCCGGGCGTGGTGGCACACGCCTTTAATCCCAGCACTCAGGTGGCAGAGGTAGGCAGACTTCTGAGTTCGAGGCCAGCCTGGTCTACAAAGTGAGTTCCAGGACAGCCAGGGCTACACAGAGAAACCCTGTCTCGAAAAACCAAAAAAAAAAATAATATAATAAAAATAAACTTAAGCTTGGAGCTTAACTGGTGAAGCTGTGTAAGGTTGAAGACTGTCTTAGTCAGGGTTTCTATTCCTGCACAAACATCACGACCAAGAAGCAAGTTGGGGAGGAAAGGGTTTATTCGGCTTGCACTTCCATACTGCTGTTCATCACCAAGAAAGTCAGGACTGGAACTCAAGCAGATCAGGAAGCAGAAGCTGATGCAGAAGCCATGGAGGGATGTTCCTTACTGGCTTGCTTCCCATGGCTTACTCAGCCTGCTCTCTTATAGAACCCCAGACTGCCAGCCCAGAGATGGTCCCACCCACAAGGGGTCTTTCCCCCTTGATCACTAATTGAGAAAATATCCCACAGCTAGATCCATGGCCTCAACTGAAGCTCCTTTCTCTGTGATAACCTCAGCTATGTCAAGTTGACAAAAAACTAGCCAGTACAATTGACCCCTTGTCAACTTGACAAACACTAGTAAGCCTCAACCTTTAGTTCTTTTTTTTTTTTTTTAGATTTATTTTTATTTATTATATGTAAGTACACTGTAGCTGTCTTCAGACACTCCAGAAGAGGGCGCCAGATCTCGTTACAGATGGTTGTGAGCCACCATGTGGATGCTGGGATTTGAACTTATCACCTTCGGAAGAGCAGTCGGGTGCTCTTACCCGCTGAGCCATCTCACCAGCCCCCAACCTTTAGTTCTTATTTATCCCCAAGATCTAAATAACTTTAAAAGTCTCACAGTCTTTACATATTAAAAGTTCAATCCCTTTAAAATATCCAGTACCTTTTTTTTTAAAAGATTTATTTTATTTATTATATGTAAGTACACTGTAGCTGTCTTCAGACACTCCAGAAGAGGACGCCAGATCTTGTTACGGATGTTTGTGAGCCACCATGTGGATGCTGGGATTTGAACTTATCACCTTTGGAAGAGCAGTCGGGTGCTCTTACCCGCTGAGCCATCTCACCAGCCCTCCAGTATCTTTTGAAATACAAAGTACTTTAAAATTCAAAGTCCCAGCCGGGCGTGGTGGTGCACGCCTTTAATCCCAGCACTTGGGAGGCAGAGGCAGGCGGATTTCTGAGTTCGAGGCCAGCCTGGTCTACAAAGTGAGTTCCAGGAAAGCCAGGACTATACAGAGAAGCCCTGTCTCAAAAAACAAAACAAAAAAACAAAACAAAACAACAAAAAATTCAAAGTCCCTTAACTGTGGGCTTCACTAAAAAACTTCCTTCAAGAGGGAAAAATATCAGGGTACAGTCACAATCAAAAGCAAAATTCAATCTCCAACCATCCAATGTCTTGGGTCCAAGTAATGATCTTCTGGGCTTCTCCAAGGGCTTGGGTCACTTCTCCAGCCATGCCCTTTGTAGCACACACATTGTCCTCTAGGCTCCAGATGCCTGTACTCCATTGCTGCTGCTGTTCTTGGTGGTCATCTCATGGTACTGGCATCTCCAAAATGCTGCTGTCTTCCACTATAACTAGGCTTCAACACTAGCCTCTCATAGGCTCTCTTCATGGTGCCAAGCCTCAATTCCTTTGCATGACTCCTTCAGTCCTGGGCCATCAATTGCAATTGAGGCTGCACCTTTACCAATGGCCTTCCATGGCCTCTCACAGTGCTTCTGTGGCCTCAGCTGCTCTGCATGACCCCTTCATGCCTCTAAAACCAGTACCACCTAGGTAACTCTTACACAGTACCAAGTCCAGCCACAGCACAAGGTACAACCATGGCTATCTCTGGAACACAGTCTCCTTGTGCTTTCAGAAAACACTTCCCAGAAGATGTCACCTCAATGATGCTGGTCTCTTCTTAATTAATCACTGCTAATTTCTTAGCTCCAGCTAACCAGCATCAATAGTCCCAGTAATGCAAAGTTTTTTGCTTTAGTAGTTCTGGTATCTTGTTAATCACAGCTGATTCTTCAGCCACAGCTAACCAGAACCACAGAATCTTCACAATCAAACTAGCAATGGCCCTGAAAAAAAGTCTTTAATCTTCCCTCTGCAATTTCACAAGCCAGGCCTCCATCTTCTGCATTGTTCTCAACATTATCTTCCAGGCTCCTAAACAACATTCGACAGAGCTCTTAACACTGAATGTATCTTCTGGCCCAAAGTTCCAAAGTCCTTCCACAGTCCTGCCCCAAACATGGTCAGGTTGTCACAGGAATACCCCACTATGCTGGTACCAATTTGTCTTAGTCAGGGTTTCTATTCCTGCACAAACATCATGACCAAGAAGCAAGTTGGGGAGGAAAGGCTTTATTCGGCTTACAATTCCATACTGCTATTCATCACCAAGAAAGTCAGGACTGGAACTCAAGCAGGTCAGGAAGGAGGAGCTGATGCAGAAGCCATGGAGGGATGTTCCTTACTAGCTTGCTTCCCATGGCTTACTCAGCCTGCTCTCTTATAGAACCCCAGACTGCCAGACCAGAGATGGTCCCACCCACAAGGGGCCTTTCCCCCTTGATCACTAATTGAGAAAATACCCCACAGCTAGATCTCATGGAGGTACTTCCCCAACTAAAGCTCCTTTCTCTGTGATAACCCCAGCTGTGTCAAGTTGACACAAAACTAGCCAGTACAAAGACCTAAGTTAGGATTGCCCACATCAATGTTGGGCACAGGAGAGGAACTCTAGCCCAGAACCTGGTGAACAGAGACAGATGGATTCCTGAGGCTCACTGGCTGGCTAGCCAGTCTATCTGAAAGTCATTAGTCAAAGACCTGTTTCAGGATATAAGATGCCTTCTGTGAGAGTTGGCTCTGCACATAAAGATGTTTGCTGCTCGGGTAAGAGCACCCGACTGCTCTTCCGAAGGTGATAAGTTCAAATCCCAGCATCCACATGGTGGCTCACAACCATCCGTAACGAGATCTGGCGCCCTCTTTTGGAGTGTCTGAAGACAGCTACAGTGTACTAACATATAATAAATAAAATAATAAAATCTTAAAAAAAAAAAAAAGATGTTTGCTGCTTGGTGACCTTAATTTGATTCCAGAACCTATCTATGTAAAGGTGATGGAAAACTGACTCCACAGAGTTGCTCTCTGATACATGTGCACCGGAGCACACACAAAATTTAGGACAAGAATCTAAGATGGAGATTGAAGAAGACACTCCATCCATTTCAACCTCAGGCATCCAAATGTGTACAAAGCATAAACTCCTGGGCTGGAACAGTAGATGGACCATGGCTTAAGAGCACTTTAAGCTGGGCGTGGTGGCGCACGCCTTTAATCCCAGCACTCGGGAGGCAGAGGCAGGCGGATTTCTGAGTTCGAGGCCAGCCTGGTCTACAAAAGTGAGTTCCAGGACAGCCAGGGCTATACAGAGAAACCCTGTCTCGAAAAAAAAAAATAATAAAGCACTTTAAATCAGCGAGATACACGCCTTTCATCTCAGCAGAGAGCAGAGGCAGGTCACCCACCGAATTCGAGGCCATCCTGGATTACTTGTCTAAAACAAAGCAGTTGGTCTTGGCGAAGATGCAAATTGGGTTACTAGCATCCACAAGAGGTGGTTGCTGACCTGTAAACCTAGCTTCAGGGGATTCCAAATAAATATAAGAGTAGAAATAAAAGATGAGAGTCGCACATGGTTAAAAAAAAACAAAACAAAACCAAAACAAAACAAAACAAAACAAAACAAAACAAAACAAAACAAAACAAAAAAAATTCACACCAGCACAGGGCTAGATGTATGATTTGCAAGCCAGTATCTGGCAGGTGTTAGTCTCTGACGTCATCTAATGGGCGCCGGAAGTGATCTCGCGCTGCCTAGGAAACAAGACGCGGCCCTGGCTAAACCTGGCACAGCCGCGCCCACTCGGGCGCCATGGAGCTTCCCTCAGGGCGTAGTGGGGATCCTCGATCCTGTGAGGAGGAATTGGACCCCGAGCCAGATCCCGACCCTGATGCTCAAGCTGAGGCCTACGTAGCCCGTGTGCTCACCCCTCCGAAACTTGGCCTGACCCCGCGGCGCTCGTCACTGCAGTCCATGTTCTCCGCGTCCCTAGGCGTGCCGGAGCGAAAGGCTGCCCCCAGAGTCCCAGCCGTGCGCCTGCCAGGCCTCCTGAGCCTCCCCCCGGAGCTGCTGCTGGAGATCTGTGCCTACCTGGATGCGCGGGTTGTGCTTCAAGTCCTGCCGTGCGTGTGCCAAGCGCTGCACGACCTCGTGCGTGATCAGGTCACCTGGAGGCTACGCGCTCAACGCCGCGTACGCGCACCCTACCCAGTGGTAGAAGGTAGGCACACCCTTGGGAACAGAAACTCCTCGTGCCCGGGTTAGGCTTGGGGTGGGGGAAACAGCTGTGGGTGGGCATGGCTTCTGAAGCATACTTCGAGGCTGTCCCAGCTCTGCCTGGAGACAGAGGAATTTTGGGGTGCTGCTTAATCCTTGTCGACCACAAGGCAGATACTTGGTTTCCTCAGGAAGTGCTCTGGATCTGGGATTTCTAATCTTAAAATCCAAAGATTTCCGGGTTGGCGCATTGTTAGCACTAAGGTCCTAGCCCAAGGATTCCCAGGCTTTGGAAAAAACATTAGGCACAAGCAGCAACTAGCATAACAAAGCCCTTGACCCATGGAGTGTTGATCCAGGATTCCTTAAGAGGGTCTGAATTTCTAGACTCCCAGACCCTGCACTAGCCTCAGGGTTTAGGGATTGGGATCATTAATACCAATAATCGTTCAGCCTGTCATCTTTTCTATTTTATTTTATTTTATTTTTTTATTTTGGGACAGGTTCTTATGTAGCCCCAGCCTGGCATTGTACTCCTGGTCCTCCTTCCTTAGCCTTACAAGTGTTGGGCTAGCCTTGTCATCTTTGCAGAGCCTGTGTGTTGTTCCTTCTGCCCTTGAGTTCATTGGTTTCTGGAGGAAGAGACAACTTGAAATCGATGATTTTGAGTTTTTGCTGTTGTTTTTAAGGGTTGTATGGACGGAACTCAGGGCTTTAGCTATGTAGGTAAATGCTTTTACGACATGTCCCATCCTCAGAGTGTCTCTGACATGTTGTTGGTTCTGGTATTGATAGGTTCTCAGGCTCTTGATTCCTCTAATCTGGAAGAGTTTGATTCTTCTGCATTAGGGAGTTGACCTCCAACCCCTAGTCAGGTTTACAAACAGCTTTGATAAAACAGGTGCTTGGACCTCCTCCAGACTCAGGTTTAGATTCTGACTTGGAAGGGGGCGGGGAGAGTGACTAGGGATAAATGCCAGGGCCCTGGACTTCTTAGGTAAGTTCTCTACTGCCAAGCCATATTTCTCACCCCTTGGCTTCTGTGTCTTGATGTGGCTTCCTGGTTTATAGTTAGAAGGATTAAAAAAAATTTTTTTGTTGGTTTTTTTGTTTTTTTGAGACAGGGTTTCTCTGTGTAGCCTGTCCTGGAACTCACTCTGTAGACCAGGCTGGCCTCGAACTCAGAAATCCGCCTGTCTCTGCCTCCCAAGTGCTGGGACTAAAAGGTGTGTGCCACCACTGCCTGGCTAGTTAGAAGCTTTAACCATTGTGTCCCTGGATCTGGGTCAGGTGGCTAAAGCCAGAAGAGTTGATTAATCTTGAGGCCCCTGGAGAGAATTGAGAGTGAGATTACTGTCACCTGGGCTAGGGTTTGAGAATGAAGCCTGGAGAAATGTTAGTCTCAGTTTCTTACAGCTGGGGTAAATATTCCTAGTTCTGTATGGGAGAGGGGTGGACAGGTAGCCTGAAGGTAAGGCCAGAGTCTGTGCCTGTTTGGGGCGGGGGAAGGGATCCAGGCAGCATTCTGTCTAGGTCTGTTGAAAGTCTGGGCTCTATCAGCTGATGTCCACTGAATGCACTGCTCTTGGTACCCCGTAGAGGAGAACTTTGACTGGCCAGCCGCCTGCATTGAGCTGGAGCAACACCTGGCCCGCTGGGCAGAGGATGGACAGCGAACCGAGTACTTCTGCCTGGCTGATGGCCACTTTGCTTCCATTGATGCGGTGTTGCTGCTCCAGGTGAGGGGAGCTGAGGCGGGAGGCCAAGAAGGGTAAGAGGTGAGGAACCTCAAGGATAACTAACTCCAGGCTCTCCTTCCCTCCAGGGTGGGTCACTGTGTCTGTCAGGCTCCCGGGATCGAAACGTCAACCTGTGGGATCTGCGCCATCTAGGGAAGGATCCCAGCCGAGTTCTGGTGAAGGCCTTGGGCACTCAGGGCAATAGCACACACAAGGTGAGCATTCTGGGGTTGGGGGGATAAGAACACGCTGGGAGGATGCTGCAGCTGAGGGGCTGGGTTTTGATGTCAGATTGCATAGACTCGACTCTTCCTCTACTGTTGGTATAACTTTTGATGAGTTTTGTTTTTACTGTTTTTAGTTAAGATGAAGATGAAAGTGGACTAGATATTAATATGCATATGCCATAATTTTGGTCTTTGGCACACAACAGTTGCTCACTAAGTTGTCAGGTATACGTCAAAAGGCCAAGTGCAAATGGGAAGTAGTTATAAAGCTGTCCCTGGTCACTGGGGATCAGCTAGCCTTCAGTATGACTGCTTTCATGCGAAGCGGTTTAATCTCAAGTACTGGGATTAAAGGTGCGCACCACCATGCCCAGCTTGCCTAGAACTTGTTGAGGCTTTGGGTTCTATCCTAGCAAAAAGAGAGGGGTTGGGAGCACTAAGAGAGACCCAGAGGTCTCTCTAGATACTACTGGAGATGTGTGTTCTTGTACCCAGGCTGTGTCAGGCTTGCAGACTCAAACCCTGACCTTACACACTGGTACTTGTGAATCCTCTACCACTGAGCTACACTCCTTGATAGCTCAGTTTTGTTCTCTTTGCTCTTTGAAACAGTCTGATGCTATAGTTGTCTTCCTCCTCCTTCTGACCCTTGGTTTTTGTCATCTGTGGGAAGAGATGATTACATAGTATAGGAGTTGTGTGTGTTATGGCAGTGGTGTGGAAGTGGGCACGAGGGAGGAAAAGCTGTTTGGCTTTGAGTAAATCTGTTCATCTATTGGATCCTTCTCTGCAAAAGCAGGAAGATCCAGGCTTCCTCTCTTGGGCTTTGGGAAGGAGAGAGCCCTGAGCTGTGGTGCAGCCTTAAAGTGAGGAAGGGTCTTATGTGACTGTTGTACCTGCTCCCACAGGGCTGGGTGTGGTCGCTCGCAGCTCAGGACCACCGTGTGTGCTCCGGCTCATGGGACAGCACTGTGAAGCTGTGGGACATGGCGGCTGATGGGCAGCAGTTTGGAGAGATCAAGTGTGAGGGGGCCCGGGCAGGGGGCCTGGGTGGGTAGAGCCCTGCCCAGCCATCACCCCAGCCTTGTGTGCCGTGTGTCCCCAGGGGCAAGGCGGCAGTGCTGTGCCTCTCCTACCAACCTGATATCCTGGTGACTGGTACCTATGACAAGAAGGTGACCATCTTTGATCCCAGAGGTGAGCCTTTAATCCCAGTGCTTAGAAGGCAAAGGGAAGCAGATTTCTGAGATCAGCATGGGCTATATAGTAAATTCTAGGCCAGCTAGGGCTACACAGTGAGATCCTATCACCAAAAAAAAAAAAAAAAAAAAAAAGGAAACACAACAGAAAAGAACATGGGGGCAGGATGCAGGGGCTGAAAAGATGGCTCAGCAATTAAGAGCACTGGATGCCCTTCCAGAGGTCCTGGATTGGGTTGGGAAGCACCCACATGGTAGCTAACAACCATCTGTAACTCCAGTTTATGAGGGTCCATTGTCTTCTGGCCTCCATTGGCACTGTGTATGTGCCACACACAGACATGTATAGGGAAAACACCCAGACACACAAAATAAAGAGAAAGATTAAAGACTCAGAATTTTAAAAAATGAGTCATTTGAGAAAAGAATTTATTGGTGGATGTCATAAACCTGTTTGTACTGCATGTCTTTCCTGCGCTTGTGTGACTTTCTTATCTGGGGTTTGAACTTTGTGCCTCCTCCACATTGGACAGATGCTTTGTCCCTGAACTCTATGCCTTTTTTCCTTTTACGATAGGCTCTCACTCTGTTGCCCAGGGTAGCCTCAAACTCACTCTATATATTAGGCTGGCCTCTACCTATTAATCCTCCTGTCTCAGCATCCAGATTCCTGAGTAGTTGGGATTATATGACTGCACCATGAGGTCTGGCTACTGATTAACCCCTTCCCTTTCCCCTGTCCTGGGATGGAAGCCAAGGCCTTGTGCTTGCCAGGCTATTACTTAGCTGCTGAGCTGTATCCCCAACCCAGCTTCCACAGAGTCATTTAACTCCGTGAAACTAAGGGACCCTGAGCTGGACTTAGGCTTGGGTGGAATGTGCTTGGCTCTGTCTTGGGAGAAGCTGGTGCGGCTGGGGGCATAGAAATGGGGGGAGGCAGGAAAGGACAAAAACCTGTAGGACTTAGATCCAGGTGGAGCATGAGGGGGGGAGGCTGAATGGGTAGAAGGTTTTCCCAGGGGAGATGATACCCAGATCCTCAGGTGGGCCTAGCATCTCTGAAGGGCTCTGATGTCCTCCATTTTCCCTGGTCCATCAT
This sequence comes from Mus minutoides, assembly GCA_902729485.2. Taxonomy (NCBI): domain Eukaryota; kingdom Metazoa; phylum Chordata; class Mammalia; order Rodentia; family Muridae; genus Mus; species Mus minutoides. The sequence goes on along the minus strand of LR749487.1, from coordinate 1,231,014 downwards.
CACATTCCAGCTGGCTTGGCCCTGGTGAAGAGCCGGAGGCTGCACTCAAGCGCTGTGCTAGCAGTGCTGGCAGATGACAAGCATATCATCTCAGGCAGTGAGGACCACAGCCTTGTGGTATTTGATCGTCGAGCCAATAGCGTCCTGCAGCGGCTGCAGGTGGGTGACCCTTCCCTGTGTCTCAGAGAAGGAGTGCAGCCCAGTCTGCAGTCCCTGACCTGCTTTATGCCTTGTCCTTCCTACAGCTGGACTCCTATCTGCTCTGCATGTCTTACCAGAAGCCCCAGCTCTGGGCAGGTGACAACCAGGGCCTGCTGCACGTCTTCGCCAATAGAGATGGTTGCTTCCAGCTTGTTCGGGTCTGCTAGGATCCCTGTCTATGCATCCCCTGTGATTCCTTGGGTGTGGAGGGCTAACCATGGGACAACTCCACCTGAGTGTCACCCATCCTTTCTCCCCTAGTCCTTTGATGTGGGTCACCAGTCTCAGATCACAGGGATCAAACACTCGCTGGGGACTTTGTACACAACATCTACTGACAAGACCATTCGGGTGAGAACACTGGCCCATGCAGACCCCCTCCCCCCAATTAGCCAGGGCACATACCCTGACCTCTGCTACTTGTTTCTGTCAGGTTCACGTGCCCACAGATCCACCTAGGACCATCTGTACCCGAAGTCACCACAACGTGTTAAATGGGGTAAGATCCTGCCTCATAATAGCCTGCTGGCCTACCAGGAGCCCAGGCCATCCCCTAATTCCACTATCACTGTTCCCCAGATCTGTGCTGAGGGCAACGTAGTGGTGGCTGCCTCTGGTGGCCTGTCATTGGAGGTCTGGAGGCTGCTGGCCTGAAGAGCTATCTGGACATGGCTGTGGATGGATGTTGGTATAGACTGCCTGCTAAGGCTGCACCCACCGAGGCCTCTGCTGTGGAGGAATTCCTGCCATTGGTGCTGCCCTGCTCCACAGACCTGGGATACAGGAAGCCCCAGGACTGGACCCACACTGTGCCTGTGGGGTGACATTGTGGTTTTCCTACCAAGAGGGCTCTTCCCTACCTTCAACTTGTGGGTTTTGTTTTGTTGAGACAGGGTCTCATGTAACCCAGGCTGGCCTCATATTCACTATGTGTTTGAGGCAGATCTTGAATGCCTGATCCCCCTGCCTATATCTCCCAAGTGTGGGAGATTGTAGGTATGCTACCATGCCTGAATGACCCATTTTTGTTAGGATTTGGATGTGTCTCTCCCACAGGAGTGAAGAGAAATAAACCTACGTGCAATTGTTGGAAACTGGAGTGTGAGCTTTCTGTGCCTGTCTGTGCATGTTTGGGTTTGTTGATGTGGCTGAGTGGTTAGGAGGGGTAGCCTGCCAGGGCTGGGGTGCCTGCTGGTCTGTGTACTCATGTGCTCAAGGGCCATGGACACCTGTGTCTGATGTAACTCATTGAGCTGTTGGTGGGCTGTGTGGCGTGCAGACTCTGACTCAAATCCCCAATACACGTTTTTATGGAGAGAGCAGACACGTGTTCCAACCACCCTGTAGGTATGTGGCAGGTGGCCATAGTGCAGGCCTCTTCATGCAGGGCTCTAGGTGTACAGATATGTGCAGCTGTGAAATGGGCATAGGAGAAGAAATGACAGGTCCCCAGAAACCTGTGGTGCCCCTCACCTTCCCATTCAGAATACACAAATTGCAGCACAGAAGCTGTCATTTTTATTGAGGACTTTCCTGTGGTATCCAGAATAATAGAGGCAGTAGCATTATCGTGGGTTCATAGGATAGCACAGGGTTTCTTTTCCTTGAAAGGGTTGGTGGCAGCTGGGATGCCCACAAGGAAGGGGTCGCTCTTCGCCTGTTCCATGCAGAACTGCAGCAGATCTGTGGCTGCCTTGGATACCTGCAGACTCCATCAAGTCAGCCACATTTGGGTATCCACCTGCTCTCTACACAGCTGTGCCCACCCCCAGGCCTGTCCCAACCCTCACCTTTATGCGATTGATGCCTGCTTCCATCCGCAGTTGCTCCACTGCCCGGCGGGCCTGTCCGATGTCACTGCCGGTGGCCACCTTGCTGGACATTTGGGAGAAGGTGCGCAGGGCTGTGTAAGCCTGAGACTCCAAGCTTCTGCTGCTCTTTCTAGGTCCTGAAGATGCCTGAACACGCTTGGTTGCCTGCTCCAGCCTCACCTACCCTATTCTGGCTCTCTCCCCAATACTGACCTGGCTTCTTCAACCCCCTTCCCAGACCCTGCAGAGACTTTGAAGTCAGGACCCAGTGAAATGTCACCAATAACAACAGTGGCAGCTGCTGTGACAGAAGGGGTCTGTTCCCCAGGAGGCCCAGTGGCTGCTTTGGTGTCACCTGTTTCTTGGCTCCCCTGGGGGACTTGGCTGCATGCCTGGGGGATGTGGGACTCTGACTTGCTGGATATCTGTGGATTGTCCCCAGCAGACCTTCCTCTCTGCTCCTTCCGCCCCCTAAGGCTATAAGTAGCCTGGCAAAGCTCTTCTCTGAACTACAAATTGTCTTTTTTGATAACTCTCTTCCACTTCATTTTAAAATTCTAATGGGGTTCTGAGATGGTCTCATAGCCCACGCTGACCTCACCATCCTGTTCAAGTCACTCTTGTGTCTCGTCTGTCTTACCATGTTCAGTCCCAGACCTGCATCCAGCTCCAGCATCCATCTCCAAGGTTTTCATCCCTCAGACACTTCCTTATCTGCCTCATGGACCATCATGTCAACCTTTAAGTGGAATTCTCAGGCTGCTTCCAGCTCTTTTTGTTCATGCCACCTGTCTCTCTCCCCAACCCTGTCCCACTGGTCTGAACCAGTATAGTGCTGTGTCCTTGCCGGCTTTCCTATGCCCTGCTTCATTCCCGGCTGCTTTGGATGTGGTGGTGTCCACTTGTGATCCCGTCACTGTCAAGGATGACTTGGGCTACATAAAGCTCTATGTCAAACAAAGCAACAAGCTATCTGGGGTGGGAGGTGGAGCGGTTGGCATTATGTATATGAAAAGCTACTCCAGAAGCTGAGCTGAAAGATTGTCTACTGGGAGCCAGGATTTAGAGAGCAGCCTGGCCCACACAGGGATCCTGTCAAGAAAATAAAGAGAATGTCTCCTGTTTTGAGGTCTCTTACAGTAAACTCATCCTCTGTAGAGTCTACCAGATTACCTCTTGGAATTTCCTGTTATTTATATGATCAACACCATTACCACCCAGACAGGGGCTATATCATTTAGACTGATCTTTGACTCCTGGGCTAAGATGGCACCAATTCATCCCCTTGAGTAGCAAGCCTGGGACTCGCATCACACCTAGCCTTCTTATCTTCCTTCCCCTTTGTCCCTTAAGGGTTATCCTGACACTGTTCATCTGTTCATTCATTTGTTCATTCTTTCATTCACCGGGGTATTATTAGCCTGGCTGAGCTGCTCCAACAAAGCCACAGACTGAATTGTATAAACCCTGGGAATTGTTGCCTAGGTGGCTGGAAATCTGACATCAAGGTGCTGTTGGCATTGATTTCTCTAAAGAGGATTGCTTCAGCAACTTTTTTAAATTTTTATTTTAAGCCAGGGGCAGTGGTGGCACATGCCTTTGATCCCAGCACTTGGGAGGCAGAGGCAGGTGGGTTTCTGAGTTGAGTCCAGCCTGGTCTACATAGTGAGTTCCAGGACAGCCAGGGCTACACAGAGAAACCCAGTCTTGAAAAGCCAAAACCAAACAAAAAACAAAAACCCAACAAAACCCAAAACAAACAAACGCATAATTTTTTAAAATTGCATTCATTATCTCAGCCCTCAGGGGTAGAGGCAGGTTGATCTCTCTGTGAGTTGAGGCTAGCCAGGTCTACATAATAAATTCCAGGCCAGTCAGTTACATGTTGAGACTGTCTCAAAAAAAAAAAAAAAATTGTGTGCGTTGAGGGTAGGGGAGCTGCATGTGAAACTGGTCAGAGGCTAACATTCTGGGAACCTGTTCTACCACATCGGCCTTGGGATTGAACTCAGGTATCCAGGCCTCCTGACAAAAGGCTGTACCCAGTGAGTCATGCTCTTCCCAGTCTGGAGACCAAGTTCTTGCTGTGTCCCCACCTGCTCTTCCCTCTGCTTGCAGATCATGGTGACTCTGAGCATAACAGCCATTACTATATATATATTTTTTGTTTGTTTGTTTGTTTTAGTTTTTAGAGACATCGTTTGTGTAGCCCTGGCTGTCCTGGAACTCACTCTGTAGACCAGGCTGGCCTAGAACTCAGAAATCCACCTGCCTCTGCCTCCCAAGTGCTGGGATTAAAGGCGTGCGCCACCACGCCCAGCTTATATATGTTTGTTTTTTTTTTTTTTTTCTTTTTTGGTTTTTCGAGACAGGGTTTCTCTGTCCTTGGTTGTCCTGGAACTCACTTTGTAGACCAGGCTGGCCTCGAACTAGAAATCCTCCTGCCTCTGCCTCCCAAGTGCTGGGATTAAAGGCGTGCGCCACCACGCCCGGCTAGGGTTTCTCTTTATAGCCCTGGCTGTCCTGGAACTCACTTTGTAGACCAGGCTGGCCTAGAACTCAGAAATCCGCCTGCCTCTGCCTCCTGAGTGCTGGGATTAAAGGCGTGCGCCACCACTATATGTATTTTTAAAAAAGATTTATTATTTATATGAGTACACTGTAGCTGTCTTCAGAGACATCAGTAGAGGGTGTCAGATGTCATTACAGATGGTTGTAAGCTACCATGTGGTTGCTGGGATTTGAACTCAGGACCTTCATAAGAACAATCAATGCTCTTAACAGCTGAGCCATCTCTTCAGCCCCCCAGCCATTACTATCTTAATCAGAACAGCCATGGCTACCTTCATTGAACCTGTTCCCTTTAGGAGGAGTAGGTGATAGTATCATGGGATTCAAGTCACTTTGTCCTCCCAGATGTATGCAGACCTCCCTCCAGCTAGTGGTACTGGGCACTGATGGCATATATTGGTTAAATGAAGGGGATCGTTGGAGAAATAGTGTCTCTGAAGACTTAGAAATAGAAATTTTTTGGGTCTTCTGGTCTTGGCAGTTTTCACCAATCACCTTTTCCTTCAGCTCAGGTTACCAACTCCTCCACTTGAGTGTGTGTGTGCGTTGTAGGCCAGAGGACAACCTCATATGTCACTCTCAGAAGACATTCTCCTGGTCCCCAAGTCTGTATGTATGACCTTCTGCATGCATGGCATGCTGTGGCGGTCAGAAGAAAATGTATGGGAGTCCAGATTCTTCTTTTTTTTTTTGGTTTTTTGAGACAAGGTTTCTCTGTATATCCCTGGCTGTCCTGGAACTCACTCTATAGACCTCGAACTCAGAAATCCGCCTGCCTCTGCCTCCCGAGTGCTGGGATAAAGGCGTGTGCCACCACGCCTGGCTCAGATTCTTCTTCTATCCTGTGCCTTTGGCTACTGAGCCATTCTGCAGGCCCCCATCTCCAAGGATCTGCCTGTCTCTGCTTCCGCAGAGCTGGAATTACTGGTATTTCCAACCCCCAAGCCCCTTGAGTTCTGAGAATTGAACACACATATCCAATCCACACTCTTGCTTTTTCAAAAAGCAAGGACTGTACTGACAACTATTTCCCTAGCCATGCCGGTCCCTTTTGTTAAGACAGGGTCTTGCTCTCTATCGTTCAGGCTGGCCTGGAACTCGAGATTCTTCTTCCTCCACCCCCCTCACCCCCCCACCCCCCGTAGCAGTGTGTCCCAAGCCTGGTTTAATCACTTAAGTATTTTCTGTTTCATCATACTATGATCATCGGGAGGTCCATTGCTAAATCTCAGCGTCCAGCAGAGAGCACTATTCCTAGTCTAGACTACACAAACTGTAGGAGTGCCCCTGTCCTAGGCTCAATGTATCATTAAGAGGATGCATGATTGATTCCCAGCAAGCTTCTCGTGGTAAAAAGATGGCAGTCATCCCTGCCTCCCCACAGGCCATGATCCAGTGAAAATTGAGCTATGGCTGGAGGGGAAAAAGAGGAGGCAACAAAGTTTGCGGAGACTGGGAGAAGCACAAAAGAAAACACTATTCCATTTGACAAACGGCAGCAACTAACTCATTTTTTTTTTTTTTTGCCTGATGCCTTAAGTCGTGTCCAAGGGCTCCGTCCAAGAAACAATCACTTCGCTCATGGGGGACAAGAATATTTGAACAGACAGCTTGCAAACTGGGCACTTTCCTATGCTTGAAGCTCAGTAACAGCTCTTGGACCACATGTACGGAACACAGGGATAAAATGGCGACTACCAGGACCGCGGGCGCTGCGCAGGGTCACGAGACCAAGTGGCTTCCGGTTTCGTCGCCCCACGCCCCCCGCCCCCCCGAGGCTCTCGAGTCGCACTTCCTGGGCTCGGGCCGTCTGCGCTGAGGGGTTTTGTGAGTCTCAGGGCGCCGAGGCTGCAGTGACCTGAGAGCGGCCCCGAGCACATGGAGGGGACCCCGCTAGGGGCGGCGCCCTTCTCGGCGCTGTCCGCCGTGCTCAAGCATAGCTCGGCGTTGCCGCCCGAGAGCGCCCAGGTCCAAGGTTACGACTTCAACCGCGGCGTAGATTACCACGCTCTTCTGGACGCCTACCGCACCACCGGCTTCCAGGCTACCAACTTCGGGCGCGCGGTGCAGCAAGTCAACGCCATGGTGAGGCTCGGGGCCACTCGGGCGGGAGGCCGGGCCGCTGCGCGCGGATTTACGCCTGAATGTCCGGGAGAGGCGGAGTCCTGGAAAACTAGAGTTCTGCGATGGGTGGAGCTTGGGATTAAACTCCAAAAGGGCTTTGTAGGAGGAGCTTAACGTAGGGAGAGCCCGGGGTTCGCTTTTCCCGGTTGGAGGAGACTTGAAGATACTGGGTGGTTCTCAAACCATCTAGTGACAGACCTGGACCTGGAATGGGAGGGTTAGGGTCTGCACTGCACAGGGGTTGCGCTTTGGTTTTGTAGTAGTCCCCCTGAGTGCAATCAACCTCTGGAATCCAATCCATGTAGGGTACCTCAGCTGAGGTTTGGAGTCTTAGTGCTACTCTCCTGTGCCCTTATGACCAGATTGAGAAAAAGCTGGAGCCACTGGCCGTAGATGAAGATCATCACGCAGACCTGACTCAGAGCCGCCGCCCACTTACAGGCTGCACCATTTTCTTGGGCTATACTTCCAACCTCATCAGTTCAGGCATCCGGGAGACCATTCGATACCTCGTGCAGCACAACATGGTGGGTCCACGTTAGCTCTGGGACCCCAGCCTCCTTGGGCCAGTAGACAAAAGGGTTATTGTTCAGTTAAGAGAAATGAAGAGGCTCAGATTATTTGCTGTCCTGTGAAAGATTTGGGTTTGCTTTTCAGCAACCACATGGTGACTCACAACCGTCTGTAATGGAATCTGATGATGCCATTACAGATCTGTTGTGTCTGAAGAGAGGGGCAGTGTGTATTCACATACATTAAATAAATCTTTTTAGTCTTTTTTTTTTTTTTTGAGACAGGGTTTCTCTGTATAGTCCTGGCTGTCCTGGAAACCACTCTGTAGATCAGGGTGGCTTTGAACTCAGAGATCCGCCTTCCTCTGCCTCCCAAGTGCTGGGATTAAAGGCATGCGTCACCACCGCCTGAAATAAATCTTTTTTAGAAAGAGTGTGAGGAGATGGAGTATTGTTCTTAGACATCCTGGCAGTCCTCATGCTTCAGCCTCTTTTCTGAGTGCTGGGATCACAAGAGTGTGCTACTTTTTCTGGCTGTGAGTCTGCTTCAGGCAGAGGCCTGGGCTAGAGTTGGTTTTGCTGTAGAGCTCATGCTTAGATCTGGATGAGCTCACCCATGTTAGGTTGCTGCTTAGAAGGGGGTCAGTGTTGCCTGCGACCACAGGTGGATGTGTTGGTGACCACTGCTGGAGGTGTGGAAGAAGACCTCATCAAGTGCTTGGCGCCCACTTACCTTGGCGAGTTCAGCCTCAGGGGGAAGGAGCTCCGGGAGAATGGGATCAACAGGTAAGGCTCTGAGTAGTGGTCGGGGTGGGGACGCTGGGCAGAGGATCCTGGTGACCCATGCCCGCATGGCTCCCATTTCCAGGATTGGGAACCTGCTGGTGCCGAATGACAATTACTGCAAGTTTGAGGACTGGCTCATGCCCATTCTGGATCAGATGGTGCTGGAGCAGAACACAGAGGTGGGACTGGAAGAGCTCAGGGGGACCTGCATAGTAAGAGCCAGAAGACATATGAGCTAATACCAATATTCTCTCCTATGATAGGGTGTGAAGTGGACACCTTCCAAGATGATCTCCCGGCTTGGGAAGGAGATCAACAACCCAGACTCTGTGTATTATTGGGCCCATAAGGTAGGTTGGGTGGGGACAGTATTCCCAGGCTTTGGCTTGCACTGACTTTGTCTTTGTAGCCACCTGAGAGTCTCTATAATTATTCTTAGTCTTCCCAAATTAGATGAGGCGTGTCACTTGATTGCAGGGTTCTCCTAGTTGTGCCCCTACACTCCTGGGATTTGGTGTAGTGCCCTAGAAGTCAGTGGGGCCTGACCCAGGGAGAGTGCAGCACAAGAGTCTGGACAGTAACAAGCCAGTGCTCAGGGTGCCAGCACCTTCAAGCCATGTGTGGTTGCCCTCACATCTGCCTCCACATATAGAGCAGAGAGAGGGTCGTGTCCAGCAGGGAAGTCGAACGGCCTACTCAGGTTGGGAGGGTCAGGGTTTTTCTGGGGTGTGAACTGTAGCTGCTGACTGGTCCTGTCTCTACCAGAACCACATCCCTGTGCTGAGTCCAGCACTCACAGATGGTTCACTGGGTGACATGATCTTCTTCCATTCCTATAAAAACCCAGGCTTGGTCCTGGACATCGTTGAAGGTGAGGTGCTAAGGCCCTGGGAGGAGTGGGAGGAAGGCCCGCCGAGGTCAAGGCCTGACCTCTGCCCTCTTGCAGATCTGCGACTTATCAACACGCAGGCCATTTTCGCCAAGCACTCTGGGATGATCATCCTGGGTGGAGGTGTGGTCAAGCACCACATCGCCAATGCTAACCTCATGGTGAGTGCAGTGGCCTGTGTCCATCCCCACTCTGTTATATGGTGGCTATGGGGTGAAGAGTAATGGATCGAGGCACAGAATAGTGCTGTAGTGAGAGCAGAGGTGGGTGTGGTCTCTTGCGGATGGTTTGTGGCAGCCACCGAGCCATCTCTCCAGCCCTATATACTTATTCTTTGCTTGTGCTTTAACTGGCTTGTCACATGGGATGCTTACAAGTGGTACATTTTGGTTTACGGTAGGACAGTTTGTACCCAGGTGGTACAAGGTGTTGGAAACACCATCACCTGCCTAGTAACCTTAGGCACTGACGGGCCCTTCCTAAAAGCTCTCTAGGCTTTCCTCTGTATCATACCCAGCCTTCTGTGGCTTCTGATGAGGGCTTCTTCTACCCACAGCGGAATGGAGCTGACTACGCTGTTTATATCAACACAGCCCAGGAGTTTGATGGCTCAGACTCCGGAGCCCGGCCAGATGAGGCTGTCTCTTGGGGCAAGATCCGGATGGATGCACAGCCAGTAAAGGTAGATGGTGGCTGGCCAGGGTGTGGGGTCCATGGGCTGTCCCATGGCTCCATGGCTCACTGAGGTTCTCTGCAGGTCTATGCTGATGCTTCTCTGGTTTTCCCCTTGCTGGTGGCTGAGACATTTGCCCAAAAGGCAGATGCCTTCAGAGCTGAGAAGAATGAGGACTAAGAAGATTGGTAAAGACTGAGGCTTTTTGCCACCCCTTTATTTATTACTTTACATGCCAGCCCCTCCCTAGGCCCACTCCTTGGTCAGCAGCATCTCTAGAATAAATGGTCTTCTTGTTGGGTTTTCTGAGTCAGTCTGGATCCTTGTTGTCAGGTCCATAAGCCTCAGCCTGCTCCACCCTCTGCCTCATAGGTCTCTTCTCGCCAGTACTGGATGCTGCCTCCCATGGCAGTCAGTAGGCAGGGTTCCGTGGGGTGGTAAGCCAGTGACTGTACCACATTAGAGCCCACAGGCAAGGCCAGGGCCAGGGCACCCTAAGGAATGAGTGGTAGGGAACAATTAGTATCAGTTGGTTTCCTCGAGATCTCGCCTGAAGTCCCCAGTCGGCTCGTCCCTGACTTTTTTTTTTTTAAAGACTTATTTATGAGCCACCATGTGGTTGCTGGGATTTGAACTCTGGACCTTCGGAAGAGCAGTCGGCGCTCTTAACCACTGAGCCATCTCACCAGCCCCCAACTTATTTTTTTTTAGAGATTTATTTATTATTATACATAAGCACACTGCAGCTGTCTTCAGACATGGCAGAAAAGGGTATTAGATCTCATTATGAGTGATTGTGAGCCACCATGTGGTTGCTGGGATTTGAACTCAGGACCTTCGGAAGAGCAGTCAAGTGCTCCTACCTGCTGAGCCATCTTGCCAGCCCGTCCCTGACCTTTTTGTTGGTACTGAGTATGCTAGGCAAACCCTGCCACTGAGCCACACCCTTGGCCTAGAGACTGCTAGCCTTGGGTATAGAAAGGACCTAGATCAGCATTCCTTGTGACCACCTGGAACCAACTACAGCCACCACCTTCTCCAAGTCCTTTAGCATATGCTGTTGTTCTTGCTTCAAATATCCTTCCTGCTTTTCCCTTATTCATCCTTCATATTCCAGCTTAAGAAGCGGAGGCAGGATGAATTCAAGCTCAGCCTGGGCCACAAAGTGAGACACACCCCTCTATCCTCTGCCAGAGGTCCCAGCACAAATACCTGTTGTTATTGCTCTTTTCAAGCATGGGAAACAAAGGAGCACAAGGGGAAGGCTCACCTCTACCAGGTCCCAGAAGAACACTTTCCCGTCCTCAGAGCAGCTGACCACGTGCGTGTCGCCCTCACTCAGGCAGCAGTCCAGCTTGTACTGCTGGTTCTTATGGCCAACATACCTAGTAGTGGGGGTGGGGAGGATCAGAGGGGCTTGTCCCACCCCAGAAGTGGGGAGAGGGGGAAGGGCCAATCACGGAGACTCACTCGCCCAGCAGCTCCCCTGTGTCTTTATCTAGAAGCCGCAGAGTAGAGTCCAGGCTGGATATCAGAATGCACTGCCCGTCCCGGCTGAAGCAGGTGCAGGTGATAGGGCCTTAGAGAGAACGAGGCAGGCAGGTAAATCTGGGTACTCTTGTCTGTCCCACCACTTGCCCTGTCTGTCCCATTGTCCATACTCACTGCCCACGTAGTCTGAGGACACCTGTCCCATCCTTAGGTCATAGCGCCTCACGCGGCCATCCACAGAGCTGCAAGAAAGGGTAGATCCAGCCTAAAGCACTGTGACCTTTGGCTCCAGGGCAGCCTGTGTGCCTGTGCATCCCTGGCCTTCTAGGAAAATGTGAGCAAGGCAACCATGCTCTTCTGCTGTGTGACTCAGTCTCGGGACAGTCTGTTCCCACTCAGAGCTATGCTCTCTCTTCCAACCCCTCAGAGTTTTCTAGATCCAGCAACCTCCTGATTGGTTCAGCAGTCAGCTCTACCTGTACCTGGGTTCTATATCTGTACATTTGACCAACTACACATTTTATAAAGATTTTATTATCTGGTTTTTTTTTTTTTTTTCCCAAGACAAGGTTTCTCTGTGTAGCCCTAGCTGATCTGGAACCCACTCTGTAGACCAGGCTGGCCTCTTAGCATGCACAGGCCCTGAGTTCCATACTCAGCATCTCAAGCAAGCAAACAAACCAAAACCATGTAGCAGAATGGGCAGCCTAACATTTGCTATCTGGTAGATCCTGAAGTCAGCCTACTACAGATACCAAGGCAACTGTATTCTCCCAGTGCGGCTCCTTCCCAACCCTCAGTACCACCACCGTCTTATTTTGTGTGTATGAAGGCTTTGCCTGGAATCCCCAATCCTTTTTTTTTTCCCCCCGGCTTTTCAAGACAGGGTTTTTCTGTATAGCCCTGGCTGTCCTGGAAACTCACTTTGTAGATCAGGCTGGCCTCGAACTCAGAAATCCGCCTGCCTCTGCCTCTGGAGTGCCGGGATTAAAGGCATGCGCCACCACACCCAGTGGAATCCCCAATCCTTAATGCCCCCAAGCAGCTTTCTCCTTTTTTGAGGCAGGATCCAGGATCTCAGAGTCCTGAGTGGTCTCATACTCTGTGACTGAGTTTGTCCTTGAACCTCTCATGCTAAGGATTACAGGTGTGTCTGTCCTACCACACCTGCCTCACCAGGAACTTTGGAAGCACAACCTCAGGAATGCCAGTCTTCCCCTCAAAGAAATACGGCCTTTCACCACTCTCAAAAAAATAGATGTCCAAATGTCTCCTGCAGGCTTGCTGTGCCTTCAGCAGCTCTCTCCGGCAGCTGCAGCAGCTAGCCACTAGGCGGCTCTAGTCCACCCAAGCTTGCTCTCACCAGGCCTTCACTGCCACCAGTCCTCCCATTTCTGTTTCATGGCTGGACTTTTGGTCCTAATGTGACAAGATTCATTGTACTTCTTAATTTCTCTCTCTCTCTCTCTCTCTCTCTCTCTTTTGGGTTTTTTTTTTTTTTTTTGGGAGACAGGGTTTCTCTGTGTGGCCTTGGTTGTTTTTGATTTCACTGTCAAGACCTCTGCCTGCTTCTGCCTTCTGCTCAACATGGAAGATCTAGAAAGGTCCAAGTAGGTAATATCAGAAGTGGGACTTGAAGATAGCTAACCAGGTGCAGCCAAGGAGAGAAGTACAGAGGCCATTGTTTTTGCTTAAGCTCCTGCCCTAGGCTAAGGTGTGGAGTCAGCACAATAGAGTTCTGTATCACCAAGCTGAAACTAAGTGCCGTCGGTAGGCCTGGGAGAAGGCTCAGCAGGAAGAAAGCAAGACTGGTGAAGCAAGTTTGATCTCTGGAAACCACACAAGAGCTGGATGAATTAGCAAGATCTAATGTCGTAGCACTCTCCCTGGGGAAATGGGAGAAGAGTCTCTAGGAAAGGCAAGGGCCAGTCAGCCTGCAGTACCTAGCATGGCAGAAACAGGGAGAGGATCCTGTCTCGCCTCAGCATAGTAAAGGAGAGAACTGACTGTCCTCTGACCTCGACACATATGCCTGCATACACACAATACTAAAAATAAATAACTCCAGCCCCAGAGAGACCTCTGACCTCTGCTGATACCTTACCTCCATACATATTTTCCCATACGGATACATCTACACTATTTTTAAAATAGTGTAGTGGTGGTGGTGCACGCCTTTAATACTAGCACTTGGGAGGCAGAGACAGGCGGATTTCTGAGTTCGAGGCCAGCCTGGTCTACAAAGTGAGTTCCAGGACAGCCAGGGCTATACGGAGAAACCCTGTCTCGGAAAAAAAACAAAAAAAACCCCTAACTTTTTATGTGTATTTGTGTTTTTGCTTCCATGTGTTTGTGTACCATGTGCATGCCTTATGCCTGCACAGGCCAGAAGAAGGTATCAGGTCCCCTGGAACTGAAGTCTCAGGCAACTAATTGTAAGTCATCACATGGGTGCTGAGAATTGAAGCTAGATTTCTTTGGAAGAACAGCCAGTGCTTTTAACCACTACCCCATCTCTCCAGCCCCTATGTTTCTGACCTTTTGGGGTGCTTTCTTTGATTTACAGAATGAAGTGTTGCCTCATTGTCTGAGCTGGGCCAGGCTTTGAGGTGTATACCCACAATTGCAGATTACAAATACATTGGAAGGCAGAGCTGGGAATAGTGCCACAAAGCCAACCTGGGCTATATAGTGAGTTCCAGGACAGAGTGAGTCTCTGTCAGAAAAAACAAAACGACATCTAGGCTGGAATAAAGTATATGTGTGTGAGTGTGCGTGGTAGTTGTTGTTTTGAGACAGGGTTTCTCTACATAGCCCTGACTACTTGGAGATCCAATGCCTCTGCCACCATGTTCTTCACGGCTCATTCTGATACTCAGCACTTGGGAGGTAGAGGCAAGAGGATTAGGAATTAAAGGCCGCCTTGGATTACAAAAGACCCTGTCTCAAAAAACCAAACCATGGCCACTATGACCTCCAGTGGCACCAGGACAAGGAGTGTGGCCCTGGACCCACTCACCCTGCCAAGATCTCATGGTCTGACACCTTTACACTGGATATGCCGTCTCTAGCTTCATCTAGTGTTTGCACCGGCTCAGGCTTCCGAGAACGACAGTCCCAACATCGGACACTGGAATCGATAGAACCTGTAAGGTCAACGGGAAGGTGAGGTCAGGTCTGGTTCTCTGGGCAGCAGCCAGTTTTTAGCTGTCCAGACCTAGACTCACCAGACAGGATGACTGTAGCCTCTTCATTGAACTGAACGGTGTTCACCTTCTGAGAATCAGGAATTACCAATTTAGAGGAGTGGGGCTTTGGAGGATTGGGATAAAGGCAAGGCTCTCAGTCCATGTTAGAGCAAGGGCACATGTTATAGGTAGGGAAGGTGAAAGGTTCTGGGAAAACTGGAAGGAAGACAGTGCTTGGTGGCTGTCACGGTATACTAGATGGACACAATGGGGAAGACTGTAATGGAAGGATCTTCCTCGTACCACCTACGGGCTAATATGGATCTCCACTATGCACACGTTAACGAGTCTTCTGGCTTGTACTCACTCCAGCGTGGCCCCGAAATTTGCGCACGACCTGCCCTGTTGCGACATCCCACAGCACCACCGTCTTGTCCCTGCCACCAGAACAGAGATGGCTGTTGTCAAAGGAGCTGGAGGACGGGAAAAAGAAGGTCAATGTCCAATCATGATCCTAGCCTCCGCGCTCCTGATTCCAGCCTGGCCCGGGACTCACCCGGCCGCATCCAGCACTTCGTAGCCGTGGCCACTGTACGTCCGCAGCAGCGTCCCACGCAGCGGGTTCCACAGCTTCAGGGTTTTATCGCTGCCGCACGTCAGGCAGTAGTTGCCGTCCACTGGGGAACAGTGGGCAGGGTCACGGGGCCGCCAGCCTCGGGTGGAGGGACGCCCGGGAGGAAGGCGAGGGCGCTTACCATTAAATCGCACAGCTCGCACCGCGCCCTGGCCGCAGTCCAGCGTCTTCAACCGTTTCTGCGGCAGCTCCGGTGTCCGCGGCTTTGGCTCGGGGAAAGCCATACTTTCCGTGCACCAGTCCGCTGCCTGCTTTACTGCTGATGTACTGAGACCACCGTCCTCCCAAGCTTTCAAAGAGCTTTGCTCGGGTGTAACATTATTATTGTCCCCCAGGATTTATTTCCTGCTTCGCACTTCCGTGTTCAAAATCTCAGCATGTTAATGACAGTTTTGGGGATACTGAAAGCTCCTTTCAATTTTTTTCCTATACTTATTACTTTCCAGGAACTGTTTTGGCCTTTTCTCATTCTCCTTTTTCTGGTTGAGAGTCGTCCTGCTCACTGCTATTGGGAACAGAAGCGCTAGGCTATTGGTGTTACTCTAAAAGCCATCCTTCATTCCCACGCCGGAAGCTGCTCTTCTAGCCGTGCAAGAAGGACGGCGTGGTCTTCAGTTTGCTATGTCCATCAACAATATGTCCGACCCACGAAGGCCCAACAAAGTGCTGAGGTGAGTAGTCCAGCAAGTCATGGCAAGGTTGTGGCCATGGGTCTTGGCTAAGGTGGCCCAGGTGGGACTCGATCGCTCCTCATCCTTGAACCTGTCGCAGGTATAAGCCACCTCCGAGTGAGTGCAACCCGGCTTTGGACGACCCGACTCCGGACTACATGAATCTTCTCGGCATGATTTTCAGCATGTGCGGCCTCATGCTTAAGGTGGGCGGGGATGAACCTCCCTGAGTGTCTGGTCCGCCTGAAACTGAGGTCTGGGGTGGGTTCAGAAAGAGGCGGGTCCTCTGGCTGTTGCTGGAGGTGGGGAAAGGGGGTGAGGTCAGCGGGGGGCGGAGCTAGGGTGACGCCCCCAACGCCGGGGAAGTTGGGCTTGCACTTGACCTGAACACAGCCTAGCGGGTCTGAGGGTGGAGCCTAACTTAGGCAGTTTACAGACGACTTGTGTGGACTTGGGTCCTTAGCATGTGGGAATGTTAAAGCAATCTGAGAGGATGCGGAAGGGTGAGAGGTGCAGGACACACATGAGCATCAGAAGCCTACTGCTTAGAGTAGGCTCTGAAGGGTTGGTGTTGAGGTGCTTCCCGGGGGACAAGGTCCGAGCTGCAGGTAGAACCTGATATTTGAGGACCTTGGTGGTGGGAGCTCCTTGGCAGACTTGTCACTGACCTAGTCTCCTCACCCACCTTTCTTCAGCTGAAGTGGTGTGCTTGGGTTGCTGTCTACTGCTCCTTTATCAGCTTTGCCAACTCGCGGAGCTCGGAGGACACTAAGCAGATGATGAGTAGCTTCATGTGAGGATCCTGAGTAAGGGGATGGGGTTCCATGCATGCTCTCCAGAATTGACAGCTCTTTTCCGTCTCAGGCTCTCAATCTCTGCCGTGGTGATGTCCTATCTGCAGAATCCTCAGCCCATGACGCCTCCCTGGTGATGCCACCTAGGAGGGTTGGATCCTGGACTCCGGCCCACCTTCTCTCTGGCCTGGCCTTTGGCTGCCTCCGCCCTCCCTCAGCTGCTGTCCTAAACTTTCCTGAGTGTGGTCTCTGGACTCCCAGCTGAATGGAAGAAAGTCGGCCCTTTCTTTGGGGTCCTGCTTTTGCTTTGACAAAGAGATAAACCTTCAGACTTCCCTTTTACCTTCCCTCTCCCCGCCACTGTTATGAGAAACACTGTTTATGTTTCTACGTAGTCACTTGTTTTCTTATTGAAACCAGTTGATATAAAACTTTCCACTCCAGTTGGCTTGCACTGTTGCCTCTCTTTTGTTCATAGGGTGCTCTGCCCAGTGAAGACTGCCCTGTGTTGGGGCCCCTGTCTGAGCTTTTGAAAAAATAAATTAATGTTAATATTTCACAAGCTTCATGGCCTCTAGGGTTAGGTATTGGGGGCAAGAGAGTTCTTTCTACACTTGGGTGATTGTTGGCCCTGATAACCTAACCAATCTAGGTTTTGGTTTTCTTGTGTGTGTGTGTGTGTGTGTGTAAGTAATTGCTTATTTATTTTGAAATGCTATGTATGAAATTCAGGGCTTTATACAGGTTATACAAGTATTCTACAGAGGTATATTTCTGGGTTTTATTTGTGTATCCCTACATGGCCATGGCAGGCCTGGTAATCATATAGTCCTGCCTCAGCCTTCAACATGCTGGCATTACAGCTACATATTAATATACCAAACCCTGGCCCCGAGTTTTCTTATTAGAGCAACAGAATAATCAATAGACCAGCAGGAGTTGGGAAGGGTTCTCTCTCCCCTACAAGGCCCTCACAGCTCACAGGCAGCTCAGTTTCTGTCCAGACTGGGCTGGGTGTCTAACTCTGGCATTCCAGTGGCAGTTTGTTTAAAGTTCCAGTCCTACAAGGCAGACCAGAACGGTTTTCGACCCCAGCTTCTACCCACTCTAGGTCCCTCCAAGACACCAACCCTGAAGAGAGTTGGTACCCTAGAATCTCATCTACACTTTCACCCCTTAGGAAACATTGAAGTCCACTGGAAAAGCAGATTCCTTCACTCACACTCATACAAAAGCATATCAAAAAGTCTTAGTGCGCCGGGCGTGGTGGCGCACGCCTTTGATCCCAGCACTCGGGAGGCAGAGGCAGACAGATTTCTGAGTTCAAGGCCAGCCTGGTCTACAGAGTGAGTTCCAGGACAGCCAGGGCGATACAGAGAAACCCTGTATCGAAAAAAAAAAAAAAAAAGTCTTAGTGCTAAGGTCTCCTGCCAAAAGAGCCCTGGGTGGAATGGGGGTGGGGGCAGATCCAGTGCTTCCCTGTGCTCAGGACATAAGTCAGTCTACTGCCACTGTTCCTGGATAACCTAGGCCCTGCCCCCTTCCTCACCGATTGGCGGTTCGGGTTCTGGGGGCGGAGCATTCTCAGGATTTAGCTAGGATAGAGAAAGCCGCGGAAGCGCAGGAACCATGGGCACCAGGCCGCTCACCTCTGCTGTCCGTGCTGTGGGCGGGAACACCGGGTGGCTCTGGATGAGCTCCTGCAACCTAGGTTCGCCAGTCCTGCCTATTTCCTTTCTTTTTTGGTTGTTGCTGGTGGCGCCTGGCGCTCGGGCCGCGGGTTACAAGGTGAGCTGGGGCCCGTGGGCGGAAATGTATTTGGGCAGAGCTGTGAGTGACACTGATCCATAGGAAACTGCTGTTGATCTGATGGTGTGGGCTAAGAGCATGCATTGGATTTCTGAAAAGGTCTGGCGTGAGCCTGAAAACAAGGCTGCACGTGATTGTATTCGCCTTCCTGTGACTCCAAGTGGCCTGTTTGGACTTTGCATGCACTTTCCTGTGGTTGGTCGGGTGAAGAATAGACAGTCACATGAACGCAGGACTCAAGTTTTGCACAGGTTGTCCTTGCATGGCTCCCCTTGTTGGCGACTGCATTACCCAAAACCCATTTGGCATGGCTCGGCTGGAAAACCTGTCATGCGAATCTGACGACACACCTGGAAGCGCCCCTTCTTTTCTTTGCAGAGGATGACTAGATGTGAGCTGGGCAGCTCATCTCTAGCTTCCCCTTCGCCCAGGACTCTCAGCTTCCTGGCTCCTTCCTGTGCGAGTCACTTCTCAGCACTCTGCCTCAGTGTCCTAGCCTGACAATTAGGGCTAATATTGCCCCGTATCTCAGCCTGGTTGCCTGCTGTCTGCAAATGCTTAGCTAACCCCAGCAAAAGTTATCATCCTAAAGTATGTGATCTCTGCTCTATGGGGTTTGTGCAAAGTGGGAATTGCATCTATAGAGTATATGGGCACTATACTCTGTGTGTCCTTTCTGGGACAGATTATAGCTTTTTGACCTCTCTGGATCACTCCAAAGTTAAAGCCTATTCCTGTACCATCTCCCTGCCTGCGTGTGATAGTGGAAGTCAAACCTATGGTCTTGGAACATGCCAGGAAAGGGTTCTACCACAGAGTCTCCAACCTGCCTGCCTCTAGAACTATCAGCTACTGACAGGGAATGTGTATGTTTGGGGGGGGTCTTTGTGCAGACATGTCCCCCAACGAAGCCAGGCATGCTCAATGTGCACCTGCTGCCTCATACACACGATGATGTAGGCTGGCTGAAGACAGTGGACCAATACTATTATGGCAGTGAGTAGAGGGTCGGGGGCCTCTGTAATTTTTTTCACAGATTTGGACATTGGGGTGGGAATAGTGAGTTTTCTGGACTCTGTACTAATGCATATCTTCTAGTGAAACCTGACTTCCTGAACTTATGCCCACAGTCCTGAGTGAGGTTCAGCATGCGTCTGTTCAGTACATCCTAGACTCAGTAGTCTCCTCTCTACTGGCGAAGCCCACCCGTCGCTTCATCTATGTGGAAATGGCATTCTTCTCCCGTTGGTGGAAGCAGCAGACCAATGCAACCCAGGACGCTGTGCGGAACCTGGTGCACGAGGGTGAGCCTGCCCCAAGAAACAAAAAGAGGAAGTGTAGCCCAGCTTCTGCAAACCTGATCTCTCAGATTACTTATTTATTTACTTCCTTATTTTTTTTTTGGCGGGGGCGGGGCGGGGGGGAGCAGTGTCTTATTATATAGCCCTTCTTGGCGTGAAATTTGTTATTAGATTAGACTACTCTTTGGTTTTTCGGGACAGGGTTTCTCTGTATAGCCCTGGCTGTCCTGGAACTCACTTTGTAGACCAGGCTGGCCTCGAACTCAGAAATCCGCCTGCCTCTGCCTCCCGAGTGCTGGGATTAAAGGCGTGCGCCACCATGCCCGGCTAGATTAGACTACTCTTGAACTTGTGGAAATCCTCCTTCCTCCTTGCTTCCCTAGAGCTAAAACAAAAGGCTGGGATAACCAGGCGTCTCTGAGGTTTTTACCATATCATAGTGTGCACACACTGTACCCACAGTTCTACCCGCTTAGAATCTGTCTTCATGTAGAGAACCCTGTCTCACAAGGTCCCATCTCCAGTGGCTCCACAGGGAGGTCAGCCATGCCAATCTGAGCACACTGGTTTGGAAACTTGCCTCCTCTTCAGGCTTCGGTGTATAGTATGGTCTGTTTTCCTAGCCTTGCCCACGGTGGCCCCCCCCTTCTAACAGCTACCCTTCTCCCTCTGCCTTATTTGAACAGGGCGCCTGGAGTTTGTCAATGGTGGCTGGGTGATGAATGACGAGGCAGCCACCCACTATGGTGCTATTGTGGACCAGATGACACTTGGGCTACGCTTCCTGCAAGACACATTTGGTAGTGACGGACTTCCCCGTGTGGCCTGGCATATTGACCCTTTCGGCCACTCTCGAGAACAGGCCTCCCTGTTTGCCCAGGTGCCAACCACCCTAGTCTCTTTTGGACCTGCCCTTAACCTACTCTGATTCTGCCTTTAGCTACTTAAACTCTGCCCTTCTCTAGTAGTCCCTGGGACCAGACCGTGGCTTGCTGAGACACCACCTCTTGGGTGAAATTGACTCTTGTGAGTTGAGTTCAAGCCCTGACTGGTCCATGTCCTAGGGCACCACAGGTTTAAACTTTTATGTTGGTCCTTTGCCTTGACCAGGCCTTATCTGAATTTGGACTCCACTAGCCTGCTAGGGCTGAGGCAATTCTCTAAACCAGTGACCGTTGGTGATTACTTCCTTTAAAAACAGCTTCATGTCTGTGCTGACCTAACCCACCTCAGACTGTAGACATAACTGGGGAGGAGGAAGTGGGTTGTGGTTTAAAAGCTGCTTCTTTGTCACTTATCCTTCTCAACCTTGGAAATAAACATTCAGGCTCTGTGGGACTCATGCCTGTAATGCCAGCAGGCTGGTGCAGGAGGACTGTGAGGTAGAGATCAGCAATGAGACCCTGTATCAAAAAAAAAAAAAATTTAGGGCTGGAGAGATGGCTCAGCAGTTAAGAGCACTGACTGCTCTCCTAGAGGTTCTAAGTTCAATTCCTAGCAACCACATGGTGGCTCGCAACCATCTATAATGGGATCCAATTACCTCTTGTGTATCTGAAGATAGCTATAGTGTACTTACATACATAAAATAAACACTTTTTTTTTTTTACAAAAAGAAAAAAAAATCTAGCTTCAAAAAAATTATTATTTAACATATATGGGTATTTTACCCGCATTTTATCTGTGAACCATATATGTGCAGTGTCCACACAGGAAGAGTATAGGATCTCCTGGAACTGAGATAATGGATGGTTGCAAGTCACCATATTGATGCTGGGTATTGAACCCTGGTCCTCTGAAAGAGCAGACCACGGAGCTATCTTTCCAGCCCTGAAAAACCATAGTTTTAGTTGTGCATACCTTCTCTGTGTGCTCTTTCCCAACTGGGCAAGAAGGCCTTACCTTCCTTCACTCATCCTCTCTGTGCTGTCAGATGGGTTTTGATGGCTTCTTCCTCGGGCGCATTGACTATCAAGATAAATTAAATCGGAAGAAAAAGCTGAGGATGGAGGAGCTGTGGAGAGCTAGTGACAGCTTGAAGCCCCCCGCTGCTGACCTCTTTACTGGTAAGAGGGTGGGAGAGTAAACCATACACAACCTCAAGGCCAGAAGAGTCCTGGTGTGATGCTGTGATGTGCTGAGGTTATCTGTGATGCTGTGATGTGCTGAGGTTATCTCAGGGTTTTTAATGATTTTTTTTTTTTTTTTTTTTTTTTTGGTTTTTCGAGACAGGGTTTCTCTGTGTAGCCCTGGCTGTCCTGGAACTCACTTTGTAGACCAGGCTGGCCTCGAACTCAGAAATCCGCCTGCCTCTGCCTCCCGAGTGCTGGGTTTTAAATGATTTTTGAGCAGGGTTTTGTGTGTTCTTTTCGTATCAGCCCTTTTGAGTTTGGAAGTCCATCCTGGGTGGGATGTGACAGGCTCTGACCCCAGGACAGGTCTGGGGTGCTGAGTCTGGTTTTGTCTATAGGTGTGCTCCCCAATAATTACAACCCCCCGAAAGACCTGTGCTGGGATGTGCTATGTTCAGACCCTCCCGTGGTGGATAACCCCCAGAGCTCTGAGTTCAATGCAAAAAAGTTGGTCAAATACTTCCTGAATCTCACCTCTTCCCAGGTAACGTAGCTATCCAGATGATAGTCCAGAATCTGTAGGCACAGGCACTGGCTTTCCCCAAAGCCCAGGGGAATGCCTCCAAGGGACATGAGAGGCTGGAGAGACAGCTCAGTATTTAAGGGCACAAGTGTGAGGGTCAGAGTTCAGAGCCCAGCACCCACATGATAAGTTAGTCATTCTAACCACATGCTCCGGAATGGGGGTTATCTAGAGCTCTAGCTCCAAGAGACATAGAGACAGGAGGATCATTGGGCACTGGATTTCAGCCTATGGAAGAAAATGCAAGTCCCAGATTCAAGGAGAGATTCTGCCCAAAGTGTGGGGAGAAGGCAGCTAGATCTCTGTGAGCCTGAAGCCAGCCGAGAACTACATAGTGAGACCCTGTCTTAAATCAAAACCAATAAACAAATCAAAGAGATGGGCCAGTGAGATGGCTCAGGGGATAAAGATGCTTGTGGCCAAGGTTGGCAACCTGAGTTCAGTTTCCAGAACCCACTTGGTGGAGTGAAGGCACTGACTCCTGTAAGCTGTTCTCCAACCTCCATGCTGGTCCTATAGCTATAGCTGGTACATGCTATAACATATACCATCCCCTCATAAATACACATTTAAAGGGAAGAGGAGGAGGAGGAAGAAGAGGAAAATGATGAGAGAGGGTGGCTCTGTCTTATAGCCTCATCTGAGTAAAGGACCGGCAACAACTGGCTGTTTTGTTGTTTTCAGACAAAGCCTTAAGTAATTGAAGCAGGCTTTGAACTTGCTATGTAGGTGAGGCTGGCTTTGAGCTTCTGCTCCTCCTGACTCCATTTTCTGAGTGCTGAGAATCAGATGTGCACCACCATGCCTGGGGCTCAAAGCCAGGCCTTGATACGTGCACTCTACTGACTGGGCTGTATCCCCAGCTCTTTACTGCTTATTTCTGTAGTTCCTTCTGCTCCTGTGTGCTATGGTCCCCATACATTCTTGTGTGTGTGTGTGTGTGTGTGTGTGTGTGTGTGTGTGTGTGTTTTCTTTGCTTGTATGCTTATACTGGGGGGGGGGGTCTAGCCTGAGGCCTTGAGCTTGCTAGGCTATAGTACTCACACACAGAGCTCCATCCCTAGGCCTCCACATGTATTTTCTAACACTTAGGCACAGGGACAGTCTAGGACACCCTGGCTTGAGGGCACTTGGGCACAGGGACAGTCCAGGACACTCTGGCCTGAGGATTGCCTTTTCATCTACAGAAAAAGTTTTACCGAACCAACCACACGGTGATGACCATGGGCTCAGACTTCCATTATGAGAATGCCAACATGTGGTTCAAAAACATGGACAAGCTGATCCACCTGGTCAACGCACAGGTCAGTGTGACTCCTGTGTGTGTTAATCACACTTTCTGACACTAAAATCAATGCCTGAGATGGTTGAGTAACTAAGGAAAAGTAGCCAAGCATAATAGTGCAACCAAGTGCTAGGAATCCTGAAGATTGCTTTGAGTTGGAGGCCAGCCTGGGACAAACTGGGACACACACACAGATACACACACACTCACAGAGGCACACTCACTCGACCATTTTTTTTTTCCGAGACAGGGTTTCTCTGTGTAGTCCTGGCTGTCCTGGAACTCACTTTGTAGACCAGGCTGGCCTCGAACTCAGAGATCCACCTGCCTCTGCCTCCTAAGTGCTGGGATTAAAGGTGTGTGGCACTGCCGCCCGGCAAACAGACAAATCTTAAAAGCAACAACAACAAATATAGAGGCCTCAACCTATCGGATTCCTGTGGGCCCCCGGGAAGGTACAGACCTCGAGGCTCACACACATCTTCCCTCAGCAGCAGGCAAACGGGAGCCTCATCCACGTTCTCTACTCCACCCCTACGTGTTACCTCTGGGAGCTGAACAAAGCCAATCTCACCTGGTATTTGCAACAGGGGACTGGGGAGTTTGGGGTGGGGCCGGCATGCCCCATGATTTGTGACTACCCTCAATGTTCCCGGGCAGGACAGTGAAGGAGGACGACTTCTTTCCTTATGCCGATGGCCCCCACATGTTCTGGACTGGCTATTTTTCCAGCAGGCCAGCCCTCAAGCGCTATGAGCGCCTCAGCTACAATTTCCTGCAGGTGAGTGAGCATGTGGGTATCCCAGCAACCCAGAGGAGCTGCTACCCAACGGGTCTCTTTCTCCTCAGGTGTGCAATCAGCTGGAAGCACTGGTGGGTCCCGAAGCCAACGTGGGACCCTACGGCTCAGGAGACAGCGCACCCCTTAGTAAGTGTCATCTGTTGACCGTGGGTTGAATGGGGTGGGTGAGGGTAGGATTGAAGTTAGAACCCTGTTGGCTTGCACGGGACCTTTTGCCTGTGCTTGCCTGGGGCTCAGAGCTCTGTGGGAGACGGCATCCAACTTACGTTCTGTTGGCAGAGGAGGCAATGGCGGTGCTCCAGCACCACGACGCTGTCAGTGGTACTGCAAAGCAGAATGTTGTAAATGACTACGCGAAGCAGCTGGCAGCAGGCTGGGGACCCTGTGAGGTTTGAGGGGCAGGGCCTTGAGCCTGGAGGGAGAGTAGTCCATAGAGATGGGCGGGCCTCAAGGCACTTGTAGGGGCGGGGAGAAGGAGGGGGCCATTCTTGGGAAAGAAGGGTGGTGCTTACGGGAAGGGGGCGGAGGGTAGGTAGGAGAGGCAGAGCCTTGTGAGGAGCACACCAGGCTGCCTGGGGTGCAGATCTTTTGGTGATCCTCGCCAGGTTCTCGTGAGCAACGCGCTGGCGCGACTCAGCCATTACAAACAGAACTTCTCATTCTGTCGTGAGCTCAACATTAGCATCTGCCCAGTCAGCCAGTCGTCAGAGCGCGTGAGTCCTCAGGGCTGGGAGGCAAGTGGGATAGAGCCCCAGAAGATAACATCTGCAGGGATGCTCTCCTAGATGGGTGGGATTGGAGGCCTGCTGTGACCATGCCTTTACTGTCATAGTTCCAGGTAACTCTTTACAACCCCCTGGGGCGAAAGGTGGACCAGATGGTTCGGCTGCCTGTCAGTGAAGGCAACTTCTTTGTGAAGGACCCTCATGATAAGAAGGTTTCCAGCAATGTGAGCCTGCGCAATGAATCCTCCCTTCCTCAGTGCATTTACCCCAGATCTTGTAGATAACTTCTCGAGGAGTTTCTTCTTCCTTTGTGTGTCTTCTACCTCTGTTCCTTAATATCAGCCTCCCGAGGAATAGCTCCTTCCCACAAGAGACAACCCTTCTAAATGTCCCCCTTGGAATTTCCCTCCCTCCCTTCCTTCCTTCCTTCCTTCCTTCCTTCCTTCCTTCCTTCCTTCCTTCCTTCTCCCTCCTCTTTCTTCCTTCAGGTAGATTTTCACTGTGTAGCCCAGGCTGGCCTCCAGTTTATGATCTTCCTGCCTTAATTCTCTGAGTGTTAAGACTGCAGGTTTGGGTCACCTTACTGTTTTCCCAGCAAATTTTCTGTTTATGGGATAGCTCCCTTTCTCCAGGAGGCCGCCTTTCCTGAAACTCTGACCTCATCTCTTCCTCTGCTTCCTTTTTTCTCCCAGACTCCTACCTAGTCCCTGTCCATAACTCCCCCTTCCTCTTTCTGTTTGCTTTCTTCCTGTTTCTTCTTCCTTGAACTAGGTTATGGAGTGTGCTAGGCCAATGCTCTTTTCCCCTCCCCGCCTGCACACCTAGTTGTCTTCTTCCATCTATTCTTGCCCTCTGAGGTTGATGCTTGCACACATGACTTGTTTCCTAAGTATCTTCCTGACTAGCATTCTCTTATTCAAGGTGGTGATGGTTCCTAGCTCTTACAGTAAGACTTACCAGTGGGAGCTGCTGTTCCCAGCCTCAGTGCCTGCCCTGGGCTTCAGCACCTACTCTGTGACCAAAGTGAGTGACCGTAACCACCAGGCCTACTACCCGCTGTCCAGGCCCAGGAAACCCAAGTCTCATCGTGTCTTAGTCATTGAAAATGAGGTGAGACTCTCCTTGGATCCTCTTCCTTGCCTTGGTGACGAATTTAAAGTGTTATAAAATGACTTGGATTCTGGGTCCGTGGGTTCTGGGTCCTTGGTTTATGTTCATCTGTCCTGATTATGTGTTCTTTAGTGAGGAGGGTGACCTTTGAGCCTCAGTTTTCTTTCTGGAGCAGCTGTGTAAATCTAGTATGAGATTGATAAGGTCAGAGCTCATGATAGGTAGGTGTTGAAGGGTCAGAGAAGGCTTCTTTGGTAAGGAGACAGTTGAAGGCTGGGAGAATACAGCGGTGATGTATATAGCAGTGATGTATACAGCGGTGATGTATATAGCAGTGATGTATACAGCGGTGATGTATACAGCGGTGATGTATATAGCAGTGATGTATACAGCAGTGATAGGGCCCTTACCTAGCATTTGTGAGACCCTGAGTTCAATCCTAGCACCTCAAAAAACAGATACATCAAGAGCTGGTGTCTTAGGGTTTTTACTGCTGTGATGAAATACTGTGACCAAATTGGGGGAGGAAAGGGTTTATTTTGCTTACATTTCTTTCTTTCTTTTTTTTTTTTTTTTTTTTTTTCGAGACAGGGTTTCTCTGTGTAGCCCTGGCTGTCCTGGAACTCACTTTGTAGACCAGGCTGGCCTCAAACTCAGAAATCTGCCTGCCTCTGCCTCCCGAGTGCTGGGATTATAGGCGTGCGCCACCACGCCCGGCTCTTGCTTACATTTCCAGGTAACAGACCATTATTGAGGGAAATCAGGGCAGCAAGTCAAGCATGGTGGGATCTTTGAGGTAGGAGCCGATGCAGAGACCTATAGCCCTTGGTCAAGCTTTGGAGCAGATGAAGTGTGTGATCAATTCTGCGTATCGTATTGGCCTCTGCTGCTGTGGGGTAGACTTGTTAAGTATAGAAGTGAGGGTTTCTGCAAAGGGCTGTTCGTTCGTCCTAGAGGGCCTGGTGTGTAGAGAAATGGCCAGGTAGAGGCTAAAGTTGACGGAAGCAGCTGTTACAGTAGCGTTCACTGACTGGGTCGGGAACAGCACTGCCTGAGATGAGGGAGGATGATTCCAGGAAAGGCTGGAGGAGACGCTTGTTTACATCTGTGCTCCATTTCCCCACCCAGTACATACGGGCCATATTTGACTCTGGCACAGGGTTATTGATGAAGATTGTAAACTTGGAACAGAACCTCTCGCTCCCTGTGAGCCAAGGCTTCTTTTGGTGAGGAAGGGTGGCTATGTCAGAGCAGGCTGGGGCTGGGGCTGGGGGTGGGGTGCCAGGAGCCAAGGTCTCTCCTTGATGCTCATCTGCTCTGGTTGCAGGTACAACGCCAGCGTTGGTGATGAGAAGAGTTCTCAGGCCTCCGGGGCCTACATCTTCAGACCCGATGTCGGTAAACCGATGCCTGTGAGCCACTGGGCTCAGATCAGTTTGGTGAAGGTCTGTGGCCAGAGACCATGAGTGGGTTCTGGGAATGGGATGTGCTTCATGTAAGGTGTGGGTGGGAACTATTTCATCATCTTTGTTATTTTAAATATTACAGTGTGTGTGTGTGTGTGTGTGTGTGTGTGTGTGTGTGTGTGTGTGTGTGTTAGAGAACAGTTTGTGTGAATCTACCACATGGGTCCCTAGGATAGAATGCTGGTCATCAACCTTGGCAGCAAGCACTTTTACCCACTGATCCATCGCTCTGGTCCCCAGGACAGGGTTTTACTATGTAGCTCAACCTGGCCTCACGACTCTTGATCTTGTCTCAGCCTCCAGAATACCAGAGTTATGAGAGTGCATCACTATGCCTGGCTTTCCTTTTCCTTTCCATGTGGTAGTAAGACCTCAGGCTCCCCCTGCTGATGGGTGAAAGTCATGTGTTTCTAGGAAATGAGTTTATATCTCGGGATGTAGTTTAGATCCCTTGCAAATGAATAAAGGCCTGAGTTCTATCTAGGTCCACACCAGCACAGCAGCACTTGGGTAGTTGAGGCAGGAGCATCTCAGGTTTGAGGCCAGCCTAGGGTGGGAGGGAGGAGCTGGTAAGGTGGCTCAGTGGGTAAAGGTGCTTTCAACCAAGGCTGACCAGCTTTGTTCAAATCTCTAGAATGCATGGGATAGAGAGGAGAAACAGTTCCTGCAAGTTGTCCTTTGATCTCAGCATGTATCCTACACACACAACACAACACAACACACTGAATAGAAAGCCGTGAGAACATCCCGTTGAGTCAGTCTGAGGTGGATGTTGGTGGAATCGCCTTCCTGTGGCATTTTCCACATGGCTGACACCAGCCCCACTGTGTGCCCACAGACAGCCTTGGTGCAGGAGATACACCAGAATTTTTCAGCCTGGTGTTCCCAAGTGATTCGCCTGTACAAAGAACAGCGCCATTTGGAGCTGGAGTGGACGGTGGGACCAATACCAGTGAAGTAAGTGTAGCGAGCTTCTCTGCAGTGAGGAGCTTGCATAGGGTGGTGTTTAGGAGGAACTTACAAGTTTACTTTTCCATTGAGTACAGAGATGGCTGGGGGAAGGAAGTCATCAGCCGCTTTGACACCCCGATGAAAACCAAGGGACTGTTCTTCACGGACAGCAACGGCCGGGAAATCCTGAAGAGGAGGTGGGAAGAGGGCATCGTGGTGGAGCCTGTGGTGTGTTGGGGATTTGGTGATGGTATGAGGATGGAGAGGAAGCAGGAGCCCAGATCTGATCATATCCTACCTCTTCCCAGGGATGATTATCGACCCACCTGGACATTGAATCAGACTGAACCGGTGGCTGGAAATTACTATCCTGTCAACACTCGAATTTACATCACGGTACCTGCCCTGCCACTGCCTCTGCCTCAGACTAGGAAGCATCTCCCGCATTCCTGGGGCAGGATGGGCTCCCAGGAGGGCCCTACATTCTCATTCACCCTTACACCTAGGATGGGCAAATGCAGCTGACCGTGTTGACCGACCGCTCCCAGGGGGGCAGCAGTCTGCGGGATGGCTCGCTGGAGCTCATGGTGAGAGGGGATCCCCATCTGAGCTGAGTTTCTCCCGGTCCACTTAGACCCAGCCAAGCTTGAAGGCTATTTGTTGGTACCCATTTTCTGTTTGTGGCCTTGGTCCCACCCTCTTTCTTGTGTTGGGACTAAGGGCCTGCATCAATATTCCTGGCTTTGGAATTACATTTCTAGGTTCCACTCTCCTTCCTCTTATCCAGTCCCTGTTCAGGCCTTGACTTGTCCTGTGACGATTCTCTTGTTTGGCATGCAGTCTTTTCTTTGTCCTGGGCTCCTGTCAATTAGGCCTCACCTCCGCTGGAGTCTCCTACCAGCCACTGACCCTAATCTTCATTGTTTACTCAGTCTTTAGTTTCTGATGAAATTACTGCAAGCCTGTATCCAATTTCTGAATCCAGATCACTTGCTAGTTCCTCACTCTTTGCTGGCCCTGCGCCTCCTCCCAGGTGCACCGTCGGTTGTTGGAGGATGATGGTCGTGGAGTGTCGGAACCCTTGTTGGAGACACATACTGGGGATAAGGTTCGAGGACGCCACCTTGTGCTTTTGAGTTCTGTTAGTGATGCAGCTGCAAGACACCGACTGCTGGCGGAACAAGAAGTCCTGGCCCCTCAGGTGGTGCTGTCTCTGGGTGGTAGCAGTCCCTATCACTCTCGGGCGGCACCAAAAACGCAGGTGAGGAGCAGTGAGGCGGGTAGAAAGGGAGACCCCGAGTGACGCCTTCTAAGCCCTTCTTTTCGAGAGTGAAGAGTTCCTCCTCAGTCTAAGCCTTACCCCTTCAGTAGTGAGCCCTTCCCTGTTGTAAGAAACAGGTTCCGTCCACCTCAAAGCCTCTTCCCATTAAGCTTCATTTCATTCACGTCAGCGCTGATTGTTCTTTCTGTAGTTTTCCGGACTTCGCCAGGAACTACCTCCACAGGTACATCTGCTCACACTGGCCCACTGGGGTCCAAAGATGCTGCTGCTGCGCTTGGAACACCAGTTCGCTGTGAAAGAAGATTCAGGTCGCAACCTGAGCTCCCCTGTAACCTTGAACGTGCAGGTGAGGGGCTGTTGAGCTGAGAAACGGACAGGACACAGACAAGCCAGAACGGGGCTTGTCTGCTCAGCTGGGTTCATTATTTCCTGCAGAACCTGTTCCAGACCTTCACTATCATCTACCTGCAGGAGACCACACTGGCAGCCAACCAGCCCCTGTCCAGGGCTTCCAGGCTCAAGTGGATGACAAATACTGGTGAAGACCTGGCAGGCACTGCGCCTGGGCTGGCAGCAGAGGGTGGGACAGAGGCTTACAGTGAGCAGTGTGTCCAGCAAGCCTGGACACTCAATGCACCTGCAGTTTGAAGCTTGGGATTTTGTCTCCAGGATGAGTTCATCTCCATCAGTGTCTGGTTCAAGGATGGCATCTATTGCCTTTGGGGATTAGGGAGCAGTGGCTAGGGGTCTGAGAGGGTTTTGGGAATCTTAGGTGGTACTCAGGCATAAGGAAGTAGTTTAAAGGTCTAGGTGTGAGAGCCTGGGCACAGGTGTAAGGTGGTTGTGTATGGTTGTGTCAAGGCCTGAGTTCTCTTCTGCCAATCACCAGGTCCCATCTCCTACCCTGAGCCTTCCAAGTTGGACCCTACCTCCATCACACTGAAGCCTATGGAAATACGCACCTTCCTGGCCTCCGTGCAATGGCAAGAACACAGACCTGCCTGAACGAGGGGCAGGCCTCCCCTTCTCTTTCTGTAACTGCTCACAAAAATCATTAAAAAGCTTCTACTGAGACTCAG